>OY856411.1:1100573010-1100628010 GCA_963693085.1 Alisma plantago-aquatica
TGTATAAGAGAAAGGAAAGGAAGAGACTTGAGTCAAGTAAAATACATCAATAATGAAGATGGAAGGGTGTTGGTGAAGGATGATGATATAAATAATCAATGGAGAAACTACTTTAATAAGATTTTCAATAGAGATACTGTGAAGAATGTAAGAGACTCGAGTGACATGAATGCAAGAAATATCACTTATACATGACGATTTTCACTATCTGAGGTCAAGAGTACTTTAAAAAAGACGAAATTGAATAAGGCATGTGGTCAAAATGGTATTCCCATGGATGTATGGAAGAATATGGGGGATGAAGGAGCTATGTGTTAAGCAAATTTATTCAACAAGATTACCAATACAAAGAAGATGCCATATGAATGGATAAATAGTACTATAGTAATGATCTACAAGAATAAAGGAGATGTTCATAGATGCATAAACTATAGAGGTATCAAGTTGATGAGTCACAATATAAAGCATTGGGAGAGGATTATTGAGCAAAGGCTAAGATTGATTACACAAGTGTTAGACAACCAGTTTGGTTTTATGTCAGAAAGATCAACAATTAATGCTATTTTTTTGATAAGGAGGGTTATGGAGAAGTATAGAGAAAACAATAAAGATCTTCATATGGTCTTTATTTATATCGAAAAGGTGAGTGTGCCTATCCAATACATCGACCTAATTAAAGACATGAATGATGGGTCAACTATAAGTGTTAGGACTCCTAGAGGAGAGACTCAAACTTTTCATATCATCGTTGGGGTACATCAAGGATCGACACTCAACCCTTGTCTATTTGTTCTTGTTATGGATGAGTTGAGAAAGCATGTTCCATATAATACCCCTTGGTGCATGTTATTTGCTGATATTGTGTTGATTGATGGAAATAAAGAAATATTAAATGGTAGAGTTGAACATTGGAGAAATACATTGGAATCTAATGGATTTATGATAAGTATAAGCAAAAATAAATATATGCATCACAATTTTAGCCAATCTAGAATTTTGAATGGTGGGGTCAAGTTGGATGGAATGGATGTACCAATATGTGATAAATTTTGTTACTTGGGCTCTATTATGGAAAGGGAGGGTGAGGTTCAAGATTATGTTTATCACATGATCACAACATGATGGTTGAATTGGAGGAGTGCAACTGGAGTAGTATGTGACCAAAAGATCCCTCTCAAATTAAAAGTAAGTTTTACATAACAACTATATGGTCATCCATGCTATATGGGAGTGAATGTTGGGTAGTGAAGAAACAAGGTCTCAACAAGATGAATGTGGCAAAAATGTGTATGCTATGGATGTGTGGGAAGACCAGAAAAGATCCATTGAGGAATGAATATATTAGAAACAAAGTGCACGTGTTGAGCATCGAGGACAAGTTGCATGAAGGCCTTCTAAGATGGTATGTACACGTGCAAAGCAGACCAAAAGATGCACCTATTCAAAGCAAGATTATTGAGTCAATCACAACTAAAAGAAGTAGAGGCATACCTAAATTAAATAGAGAAGAGCTTACAAAGAGAGATTTTGAATCTTTACATCTATATCCGAATATGACCCATAATAGAGTAGACTGGAAAGAAGGATCCATGCAGCCGAACCCAAGTTGGGTTTGAAGCTTAGATGATGATGATTGTGATGATATATAAATATATATACATGCATGTATGTGATGTCAGTAGATCTAGTAAGTATACCTAACTATAGTATCCTATTGAATTAAATAGTTATAGAGGGAAAGCACATATATAAGAGAGCACATTTTTTGACATATATGCTGACGAATTAATATTTTGACAAAATCAACATTATACATGTGAGTTTGGGCCATGTATGAATATACTTTAGCTCATATAATTATATGGAATAAACTTGTATTCATATACATATCGAGATATGAGTATAAGTATATGACTAATATACATAAAGATGTCATATTAAACCCTAGATACTAAGAGTATTATAATAATTAATAACTATTTACGCACCTCACCCTACACATGGGTAATTACAAGATTTAAAAACTCTAATTAACCAACATTGGGTTTAGATATACTCTCATTTATGATTCTACATTTTGCACTAATGGGTATATGAAGATTGAGAAGGAAAATGAATATGAATTCACATCTAGACATAGGGTTATTCATGAAGATCATGTATGTGCAACTTTAATTTTAATTCTAACATGTATATAATCATAAACCCACATTTCCTCAATCAGTCAATTGTCAATTATTCAATTCTTCTTCTTATTCCATTTGGAAATTCTTGATTACTAAACTGTTATTCTTGAAATTCATTGAATATGTTGAATATAGGGTCTATGACCTCACTTGCCTTGCTATTTGGAAAAGAAATATGAACGGATTATACTGAGTTATGCATGCCTGGTGGTAGACTATTTATGTAGAGTAGTGGTTCTTAGGAATAATCATTTATATATTCAGGTGCACATTTTCCACCCATGATGTGCATTAACATCCAAGTTTTTTAGACCATTGTCTGATGGTGTTATGGCCCTATTTTAGATATCTTGGGTGTATCTCATATATGAATGGAATTGTTTTTGTTTGTGATAATATTGATTGATTAATGAGATGATATTTAATGATGTCGTGTTACTCTTTAATGCCTCATTATCTTATTTTATTTTCGTTGAACTCACCTACATGTTGATAAACCACATCTTTCATGGGAACCCCCTCTTTTGTACTTATCTACCATGTAATTCCTAAAATATTTTACTATACACATATTTAGTAATTACTAACACATAACTTTCTCTTCCTCTTCTGGGTGTTATTTCCAGACCACCTAGATGTAGGTTCTGTATAGATAGATCATTTGGGAGGACCTTGAAGCCATGACTATAGAATTTGAAGGATAGATTGAGATGGTCGTGTTTCCTTCTAAATTGGTCCTTTATAATGTTTAGATGCTTACTTATCTTTTGTAATAACACCCCAAGGTAAGAAGATATGTAATTAGAATAATATTGAAAATGTTGATTCATCCAACACTTCTTAAGGACTCTTTTTGATATATAATACTTGAAATTAATTTTTCATCTTTCCCATCATATATTTTAGTGTGTACGGATTGGATGGATTTTATACTTAATTAGGCAAGGGGTGTATCCCCTCCGTGGTCTTATTCTTTATAGCTACATTTTCACAAAATCACTCAAGAATTACTCCTTTGGATTTTTTACAATAGGAGTGGTGTTTATATTTCACACCAAGGATATGGAGAGAAAATGTCATATTAAGTCCAACCCATGCTTGAGAGAATGCCAATCAGAGTAGCAGAGGAAGAGTTGACAATATTTTGAGATGCAAGTATAACTTGAGAGTTTAAGTTGTTCAACGAGGGGTTCAATGGCAACATTTCATAATGGGGGTTCCGTGTTGTAGATCAACCCTCCATGACATTATGTTTGACAGTAGAATTGTTTTCCTCAAATCGGTTGTTTTCCCTAAAAAAGGGAATCATACAAGCAAATTTTCTGAGGTATATAGTTTACCAACTACAAACATGCTCAGATACCATCTCATTAGGAGTGAGGCCCAAGAGTGGATCCACTCCTGACTTCTTATGAGAAATAAGGATATACATCCCATCCACTAAACCATAGAATAAAAATTTTATAAGTCAAATGGGTGCATGCTAATTCCTCGAAAAGTGCGGTAAATAATGAGAGTAATATAGAAACATAAAAGTAAACTAAACTATTACAAAATTTATCATTATTCGTCATTGAATCCTTAAAGGGAAAGATAATAATATAGGAAATCTAAACAAAATAGACCAGTTGTAATGGGAAACCTGTACATCTCAGAATCCTCTCAGCAACTAGATCTGAGCAGCTTCTCCAAGATCTTAATCCTCAGACTATTTAGCTTCTGAATGGATTGGTGACAACACCTAGAAGAAGAAAAAACAAAAAGAAGGGAAATCATTAAAAACATAGTATGTGCAGAGTAAAATAATTTAGGCATTATTTATAGAAAGGTAAAATTAAGAAGATTCTAAATATGAGAGTCCCAATTTTAAGGATAGTCCAAAAGGATTTTTTTTAATATTTCACAGGCCAAATAGAGAGGCATTTAATTATTAAAAATATGATTAATAATATATATTATTTCCATAATAATTTCTTATCAATAATATCTCAATCATAAGAAATGCATGTCAAAGCAATTAGATTAATATTTTTTGAGAAGACATGAGACCCATAAATCTCAAGCCAAAAGCGTTGGGTAGAAAACAAACACTCTAGGAGAAAATAAACACTCCCTATATACTAAGAAGTGGAAAAGCACACTCTGGATAGAATATTCATGTCGTAATTTTATGTTAGTTAGGGAGGTACTACTACTCTAAGTAATTTTAGTCTATTGTATATGCACAAACAGAGAGGAAAGGCATGTTGAGTCAATTCAGTTTAAATAAGATAGAATGGGATATAAACAACCATATATAATAGATTTAGGTAAGAGGACCATCAATAATGATTTCATATAAGTTTTGGTAAAAAATAAAGCATGTAATCTCAAAATAAAAGGAGTAAAAATATTATAACATTTAAATAAATGATTAATGATCATATTTAGGGTACAAGACTCATATTGGAAATTGTGGTTATAGTTATAATGATGTCTAAATAAATAGAGTGGGTACACAAACCTTAACTATGATACTAGATCAACACAAAACTACTGATGTCCTCCACTTAGGATTTCCACACATATATATATCATTTCCATCAATTAGGGTTTTATAAATACGAGTTAAGAAACCCTAAAATTTGATTCTTGGAAATCTTCAAATTAAACTCTGAAACCACTCCAGATAAATAGATCTCGTTTTTCTAATTTTTAAAACCTACTTTTTTGTATTTTCTTGATGTTCTTATATTTTGTTATGCATATCACTATATAATGAACTTACTGATTAATATCAAGGAAATTAACCAAAAGACAGATTCACACTCATGTTGAGATTAGAAAATTAGAGTGTGAAAGTGTAAAAAGGTCACAAACATATGCAAGAAAAACACATGTAGATAACCAAAAGAATAGGGAAAAGGGGAAATTTTCCCTTGTAAAAATACAAAAAACTAACTAAGAAGAAAAGGGCAGGGTTGTGAAAAAATGATGACTGGCCGTCCTCTACCTTGCTCTTGTTGTGGCGAGGAGCTATTGTTTTGAAACCTAAGGCTGGGAGAAAGAGCAAGAGCAAAGAGTGGGTAATAATGACTAGTGAAACACAAAGAAGGGAGTTTGTAGGTGTTTACTAATTAAGGAATCAGGCTAAGGAGAAATAGTGTGTTGGGAGAAGGAAAGCATAAAAGGCTAAATGTTTATTTAATGGTAGAAAAGTAGTTGATCTTTGAAAAAATTGGAACTTGGAGCCCATTTCTAGAGGGGTTGCGGATGTTTGGGCATAATTAGGTTTATATAGGATAGGGTTTAGCACATCCACAAGTCAATTGTTTTGAGAAGTTTGGTAAGAGGTTTGGTCATTTCACCAAATGGAAAACTAAGGTAGAATTAATGTTCATTGTGTGTTGAATCACTCAAGGAAGCTATAGGAAGAAAAATTATGAAGTCTGGCAGATCAGAGAGAGAAACTGATAAAGAAAGAATCAGTTTGGGGGAGTTACTATGTGTGGTCGTAGCCTTACCTAGTGGAGGTAGGAGATGATGTATGTGTCATTCAAATTATTGAACATACAATTTACAGTAGGGTTCAAAGATAAACTTTTGTGACAACAAAAATCAAGCATTAGAATATCGAATTCTTTATAAATTGATAGTTTTGATTTACATTGTTCTTTCCTTGTACAATTGAGTGAGTAATTAATGTTGTAAATAATTGAAAATTGATAGGTTAGATAATGGGGGGGTGAGAAAATTGAATTTGGAGTTAGTTTTAACTTTTGATACTTTTAAGTATATTAAATTATTATTTGAAGGTTAAGTAATCCAATGTTGTATTTATTAGTTTCATTCTTCCTTAATTTCCAAAATTTCGTTTTCGACTCTTGCATTCCCATACCTAACCATAGAAAAATTCTATAAAACCAATTTTAAACCTAAACCTATTTAAAAAAACATAAAATTGTCCCTACTAATGATGTTATCACAATTACTTGCACTAAATCCTCAAATCAATTTTTTATTAACTAAAACTCTATAAACCTAGATTCCTAGGATCCTAATACACTTTACTTTTGGGAAAAGGGTTTAAAACTAAAAGATTTGAAAACAAGGGGAAAATGAAGACATATAACTAAGATTTAGTATGTTCCAGTAATACATGATTATTACATCATAGAATGTTGTTGTTGTATACAAATGTATTTATTACTAGAAAATTGTTACATACAAATGTATTTATTTGTCATGACATTGTACATGATTCTCTCTTTGATATTGTATCTCGTGTTGGGTTAAAGGTCATGAAGAAGGCACCTATGGCCTTGGCACAAGGACTGATGGTCTTCACTCACAACAACATGCTAGTATTTTATTATTTGATTATACAGATAGAAGACACATCAACATCACTAGAGTCCCCCCTTAACACGTATCCTATCAAACAATTTTTAAAGTAGGTTAGACAACCTCTAAAGCTGCCTTAAGGAAGGTTCATAAGCATGGAGTTGCTTGTGAGGTAAATCACATCATTTTTTGCCTTTCACTTTTGATACCTCTAGGGTTCTTTCTAACGATGTCATTTTGCTTCTTCAACACATTCAACTTATAAAAAACAGGTATCTTATTTTGCCTTCTTCTACATTCACCAATTCCATATTTAGATCCATAAGTTGCCACCCACGCTTATGGGAAGGCTTTGACGAGTGCAAACTCATCACTTTATTTGTACATTTTTAATCTTGAGCTGACAATAAATTGTTAGATATTAAATAGTTTTAGTATAAATTATCTTTGTTTATCTCTTCTTGCTTAAGTTGGAGTTTTTACTTGATTATTGTGCATTTTGTAGGAAAATAGACAATTTATTTCAAAATGCAAAATTCCCAAAATTACTCTTGAAAGATGTTTGCACAATTTCCTGCAGTGCCTGAAATATATATACACCCGACACCAAAAATGCCATAATTTTTGCATACGAATTTTAAATTAAGAGTGCAAATATGCTATGAAAAGTAAATTTAATTTCCTAAAAAAGTCATATTTTTAACTACTTTTTGAACCTTTGATGAGAGAGAAATCCTCTTGAAGTTTCTATTATAGAAATTTACATCAAAGAGAGTGGAAGAAATTAATGAGTAGTCAGAGTAATTACAGGAAGAGGAAAGTTGGCCACTTCCATATGCTTTTATATGAAGAAAAGAATGCAAATAAAGACTCAGTCAAATGACATAATGAAAAAATTATCAATGCAATCAAAGTTTGACCAATGTGACTTTGGGCTGAAGCAAGCCATTCCTCTTAGATTTCCCCCCTTTCTTTCTCCATATAAAAGGAGGGGGGACTCTAAAGAAAAAGATATCTCTTCCGCATTTGTAATCACTTGTTTATCCCTTATTATCTAGTTTTTGCTTCCGTTCTTTGCATTATGTCAAGTAGTTTTCCTTTTGGGGCATGGGGGCTATCCCTATATCATGTTATTATTCGATGTAAGCGACTTCTTAGTTCAATAAAAGAATGATTTCCTTCCATTTATACTTTGATCATTAGGATGAGTTGATATATTCTTGTGGCCAAATCCCCACAAGAATGAACCCATAATCCCTTAGTTGTGATTTTGATCTTTTTATCTTTTGATATTGTACTTGTTTTTTTGATAGAATGATTATATTCATGTGTGGGTGTCGATATCTTGAACCTTTGCATGAACAAACTCATGATCTTTTGACGTGATCACCCGATTTAGATCATGATTTATTCTACCCATTTGATTTGTTTTTTATAACCTATGGTGACACTATCACCTAATCTATGAGCTTGAACATCAGATAGAAATCACACATATCTCGATAAGATCTCAAACAATTTTGTTTTGGATGTTTAGACGAGGATCTATAAATACCAGGATCAATGGATTTGCGGGAAGTCCAGTCCATGTGTGATTGTACTCCGTAAGGAAACAACCCAAATGGTCCTAATTTGATTATTGAGATTTAAGAGTTGATTAGTTGAGTAAATGCATGACTTTTGGTGGTGATCCCCCAAATCCACAGTTCTTTTATTATTTGATCTTGATTAATTTACTTCTACACTTTACTTTCTATCCTTAGCATAATCAAACTCTCAACAATTGGAATTTTCCTTTCTGTTCCCGTGATCCATTTCTGGATCTTAACCATTCTCTTTTGCCATCCCTTGGGATCAATGCATTACTACCATAAGGTTAAACTCTAAGACTTTTCCTAATGATTGGTGTGCAAATGACATGCATCAACATTCATGTAATTTCTAATATACACTATATTTATGGGGAATCATGAATATGAAGACAAAAAAAAGTTATGGTATGTACATATAAATGAGCACAAATATAAAAGTTAACACCACCCTATATATAGTATATACATATAAGTTGGCAAAGATACTATAATATAACTAGGGGTGTCAAAAGAGAGGTTTCCAATTGGTTCCAAATCAGACGACAACCGGGTTAACACATATTATCTCAACCCGAAATTGACCCAGAACCAAATTTTTTTACAAAGTGGCATGTCCGGAACTGGACCTGATTTTATAATGTGAAACCCGAAATCAAATCAGATCATATAATTTTGTTAATTACACATGAAATGTAATAATTTTTACATGATAAGAACTTGTTTTTTCTTTTGAATTTGTCAATCTGAATCATTCCAAGTTGGACAAATCACCACCCAGAACCGACCCAATTTCAATTCGGACATCAATATCTAAACCCGGAATCGACCCAGATTGATAAAATTCAAAACCAAAATTATTTTTTTTTGGGTCGAAAGGAATTGAGTTTACGAGTTCGGACAAAATTTGATGGCTCTAAATATAATGTTCTTATATGCATGTATCTTATACTCCTATTATATCCACCCAAGCCCAAAAATAAGTACAAGATACTACAAATATGAAATGGTGTGCACACTTTGTAGTCTTGTTGTTTCATACATGCATGTATTAAACCTCCAAAAATTATTGTATACACAAAAAATTATATCAGTAATTAGAGAAACACAACAATGATATTGTCAATGAGCACATTATATTGAATGCTCCATAAATTTCATACACCATGACAAACATAAATATTTGATTTTTGAACATAAGTATTGTGTAATGAGTACATTGGTAGGAGAGAACTTTATCTCATACCCTATAGGGTATGTGTAAATGGTAAATGGATTTACCCTTACCCACCTAGTTCAAATGAACAATCATCTAGTTCATCAATACATTAATAGGATCACGTAGTAAGACAATAAAATGAGCACCTTTCTAGTTCAAAATGATGAAGGAAACATTCTTCTAGGTCAACTAAGATGCTTAAGTATCCCCTCCGTGTCAATGAGACACTAAACCAAGTATTTTCCAATTTAATGCGTTGAAGCAAATATCCATTCATCTCGTAGAGACATTATAGTGATTAACTATTAGATTGTTTACAAAAACATGGAACTTTTATCATTCATTATTGAGATCATCTACATCTTAGCCTATCTCTATCTATCTCATTGAGGCACAACAATGATTCAACATAAAACAAATTCTCACATTCAAACTGACTATTAATCAAAGTTTTCATGATTGACCTCACACTATCCGTGATAAACCCATAAATTGTAGGGTTTTAGAAAGATGACAATAGTTGGCATTAGTAATGCTATATCTATCAATAATACAAAAACATGTACTGATCATATCATCCTTTGAATAGGTCTCCTAGTGCTTCATGACCATAAATTTGGGCCAATCTTGGATTAATCATGTGGTTATTAGATCATACCTCAAACCTAGTCTTGAGAGAGGAAAACTAGTGAAACCCTATTTTAATCCCTCTATCAACGACTACAATGAAATAAGCCCCCCTTGTGCATGTCATAATGTTCGCACATTTTCCCACAATATCCCACATTTTCTTCTTCTTGTTAATTCATCTATTTACCCAACTTTATTCCTATTGGGGTTTCAAAGATAACAGATAACCCCTCTGGATTCATGTGCAATTTGGACTATGATTCAGCTTTATACCAAGCTTGTTATAATAAACTGCCGAATTGAGTTCTCCATATGTATACATATTCCTTTTCAAAATGTATTGTGAGATATAATTGCAAATGTATGATATTTTTTCAAGTTTAAAATATTCAACTTCATATCCTATTCTAATTCCTTTAATAATTAAATATCTATCTTTTTCTCAATTTTCTTTATTTTAATGCAAGAGGGAAGGGAATATGAAAAAGAAAAGAAAAGTAAATGGAAAAGAAAATAAACTTGTTCCCCAAGTTTTCTCCATTCTTACTTTTCCATGTCTTCCTCTTTTTCCCCTAAATTAATTAAAAAATACAAGAAGGAAAGGACTAGAAAAATTTGAGGGAGACAACTTGGTCCCCAAGTTTTATCCCCTCTTCATTTTTCTCTTCTTCCTCTCTCTTTCTTAAAACACCTCATGACAAAAAAGATAAGCTCTCCTTAAGCCTTGTAAATCGTGAATTGATGAAACAAGATACTTTTATATGCTTTTCTCCTCAGATGCAATCATGCAGAATATAAGTGTTCTACTTCACATGGCAACATTGCAAAATGTCATATTCTACAAGCCAGTGGGTCCTAAAAAGCATATTTTTACACGAGGCACCACATATTTGGTTCCCAAAAAATTAGGAAATGAGATGGCATCACTTTCCTAAAGTCACAACTGTTATCCTTATCCTTGACCCCCACTTAAAAACACTTCATCATTACATATACACCCACACCCATAATCAAAACCTCACCTCTCTCAACTCTCGTGAATATAGAAATGAGAATTCTATGAAATTATTCCATACTCCTTACAATTTCCTTTCTAGTTACATGCTTCCTCTAGAATAGAACTTCCAACATGTTAGGAGGATGCAAAAATGGTAAGGAGTTATAAAGGATATATGGATCTAGTTGTAATGAACGTTACAACATATTATCTAGGTTTACATAACTTATATAGTAAACTTGAATCCCTATTTGTTCTAATAAATTATAAAATTATAGGTTTGAGTTGCTAGTTGTAAAATTTGATTCATCACTCACTTATTGATGTCTAGTTAGATCTATATAATCATTATTTATTGATTACTAGATAAGCATGCCCTTTTTATTGGTCATATGCATATATAGTCCCTAGATGACATGAACATTTATCGTATGATTGTGTTAATTATAGTTTGATCTCCAGTTGAATCATATTAAGTCATCAAAATATACTTGATTCACTTATTATCAGATACATTATGGACAAAGTGATGTGATCAATTTGATATTTATTGACTTAAACATGGCATGGAGTTTTCAAATATTGTATTGACCTTTTCTCAATTAGTCTCTATGTGAACCCAAATAGATCATCCTCAATGCTCATTATGGGTCTTTACCATGTGAGATCATGATTACAGTCATGAACCACTATAATTCTTGAAGTTATTGACTAAAAGTTTTATCCTCATCTTTAAGACCCAAGAAATTTCCAACTTTTAAATGTTTTCTTTGTTTTTCTTTCTTAACTCAAACTTCTATTCTAAATCAATCTATCTTTCAAACTGCAATGATACACATCTAATACCAATCTATCAAGTGGCATGTGGGTTTGTAACTTCGTTCCTAGTTCCAACATGATTTCCTTACATGATCTCATAGCCACATTTCCATACTTATCCTCCATTTGGTGGAGTCATTGTGGTCTTTTTTTCATATCTTTGAACATCGATATATGATTTTCTTGTTTCCTTAAAAAAGATGGAAAATGTGACATCTTATCTTATTTTGTTTCCTTTCTAGGCCAGAAATTTTTATGAAAATCACGAAAAGGTTTTCTTTTCATGAGTAAGTAATATGTCAAGTTCACCAAGGAGTACTTTTTTCCAATCTAGATTTTTTTCATGTTACGTCCAATTTTCTTCCTCTATCTTAAAATTTGGGTTTCTTTCAAAAGATTTTTTTTACTTTCTTTCCCTTTTTAGTTTCCTAGTTTGCCTTTTAAATATATAGAAATAACAAAAAATATATATAAATAGTCAAAAGAAAAGAGATGGAAAGGAGGAATCGATGTGTTGTTATTGCACATACAAATTCACCTAGGGAAATGTCACCACATTTTTACCTAAACTGCGTAGAATAATCACCACCCTCAAAAGGATGTATCTTGCTGTAGTATAGTTCATGATCAAACTTAGGACAATATATTTAAAGATAATACAATCACAGTAACCACACAAGAACTAGTACTTAACACAATATTGGATTTGGTTTTATTTAACTAAGATTGCAATAATGGAAAAAGCTAGATCAAGGTTGTAAATGTCAATGGGTGAAAATAGAAGGGTGGAATGGGTTTCACCACATCTACCTATCATTCACCTTCCCACTTAATCATATTAAGCATGAAAATACATATGTTGAGACCAGGTAAATCCCCTTTTTGGTGTTAGTAATAAAACCTAGCCAGATATCACTCCAATCTTGTCATCATGTTCCTATAGCTCATATATCTATCACCTCATAAAATACATATCTGAATTTCTCATTAAGGGTTTAATAAGAATCAATCGACATCCTATATCCTGCGTTCAAAGTTCTCTACACTCAAGATCTTATAAATATGTAATATTGATGCAAGAGTGTAACCATAAAATTATTGATTCTTAGCATATAATGATTCATACAATAGTTTAAGAAATAAAAAGAATAAAAGTGGTAGTGGGGTTACTCCCTCCACCATAGTGAGAGGACTTCACGTTCTTGGTAGCAGTAACAAGTTTAACAAGGGAAATGAGAGAGATATCCATCGTAACAAAAAAAGAAGGAATAAACACCATGGTCAAATGTTGTTATTCAGATTCAGAGATCAAGGCATCAAACACACAACAAGAACACCTCTTGATGTTCGTTGGAAATGGATTGGAAGTTGTCGATATCTCTTCCTTGTGGTCCAAAACTTTTGTTTTGAAGGTGAATCAGGTGAAGAATGATGGCAGGCCACTAGTGAGGGACATACTTGATCTTGCTTCTTTCTAAGTCAGGATCTTAGAGTCTCGATGGAGGTTGACATCTTATCAGTTGGTCATCTGACGAAAGCAAATGATGGCAATGGTCTATGGAAACTAGAGATGGATTGCTAAAAAAATGATTTTGGTAGCCTGGAGGATTTGGAGGTGGATCCTTTTTGTGGAGACCATGGCCATGTATTTGTAGGTGGAGGACTAGTATTTGAAACCCTACCAACCGCCTACAGTTAAATGGTCAACGTCCAAGTATGTAAAGGGACTGCTATACAAGGAGGACGATGAGTCTCACAACATTCAATATTTTTGTTGGTAGATAAAGGGGAAGGATGATCACTAATAGGTGAATGGATTATCCATTGGTAATGACACAAATTCTATGTCATTTGAGAATTAAAACTTCCATTAAAAGGTAGATTTTAGATCTTCATCAGTGTGTGAATAGATATAAGTTTCATCGATAGGCATCCACACAATGCATCCATCAAAAGACGTCCACTGATAGGTGAAATGCACATTTTATATCATCTAAAAGACCACTTTTGACTGCATTTTCAAATTAACTTCACCCATATATCACTCTAAATCATGTTTGATTCTTCATCTTTTAGTTCTTTACTTTTTTGCATGGTTTGGACTGCAAGTACTATTATTTGATATCAAAATGGGGATGAATTGATCATAACTCAACCTTTATCACATTTCTCAAGTGATTCCTCAAAGTTGAAGCAATTCTTGAGAAATATGATAGAAACATGATGTGTTGGACATCCAACATGACATGTACATATTAGGAAAAATGGACTCTACATGTGAGCAAATCACATTGAGTGTTGGCCATCCAACATGGCAAGTCACCTTAGATATAGGGAACTCAGAAGTCACTGGATTCCAGAAACACTACACGCCTACCAACCAACACAGTGTGTACTCTCACTCCAGATTTTTCAATATTCCCTAGTATGTAGAAACACAACATGTTAGCAGAGCAACATGTTGTGTCCTCTTGATCCATAATAAGTCAAGAGTCACTGAATTGCAACAACACAATGCGTCGTTATCTCAACACAATGTATTCACTCACTCCAGAATTGTCTACAAATCCCTGACTTGTAGAAACATGCCGTATTGGATAGTAAACATGACGTGTCATCTTTGATCAAGATAGTTCAACTCCAGTTACCGCAAGTAACACTTTGTCATCCAATACCCTATGTTTTTTATAGTTTCAAATCAATTTTGAAAAACACACTTTTATATATAGATGGGACTTACTTGGGATTTTTATAATGTATCATTTAGAGCAAAAGACCTCCAGAGCAGAGTCAAGAAGAAGAGAAGGTGATTTTAGAGGAGAAAGGGCAATTACTCGAGAGAGAACCTTCTTCTTCTCCAATTCTTATTCAATACTTGCAACAGATATTTCCATTCTTCATTTCAGCTACTTGATAGAGAAGGTTGCTAAAGAACGAGTTGTAGCAAGGAAGAAATTGTGCCTCCTAGCCAGAGTGCCACTTCATCCTACTACTTCTTTGGAGATTTTTGTTCTTTGCTTTCTTCTACTATGTTCTGCTCCATATTCTACTGCTTGTATTTGCATTCCTTATCCATAGATGAGTCGAGCCTTTGTTCTTGGGCATGGGAGAGTAACTCACATGCCATAACTTGTTTGAACAAAAGTTCCACTATTAATTCTAGTTATTCCACTGTTCTAAGGTTTGTCAGAGTTGAATTCTTCTTACAAGATTTTTTGGCCACTTGGTGTGTTTGATTTATGCTCTTTGTATGATCTAGGAAGATATGCACAAGATTAAAGAGATATATGTTAGCAACATTTCATTAACTATGAGAGTGATAGGGAAGTGTAGGGAAGCAAGGTTCATACAAGTACAAGAGTGCTGCATTGAATTAGGACTGTCCTACACTACTAAGAGGCGAGTGTTGGATACAAGCCTCCTTTTTTGTTGTTTCTAGCATTGTTGATTTTCATTTTTCATCACATTGTGATATAGTTGTAAAACCCCATTCTCAATACCTTTAATTAATTAGAATCTTGAAGCCAAGTGATTCCTATTTTAGTTTAATTCTCTAGTTATTTAGTTAACTAGTGTAGAAACAAATCATTCCTTAAAAATTGTTCTAGCTTGTTGAAATTTGATACTCTTGCATTTAACTATATCTTTCTCCTTGGACGACCTCTATAATACTGCACACACTTGTATACTTACAAGGTAGTGTTCAACTTATAAATATTAAGACTTGCACACACAATTAACGAGTTTTGGCATTGTTTCTGAGGAGCACCGTAATTCTGTTAGAGTAAGAGAAATTGAAGTGTAATCGATATTATATCACACCATCATTCCATCATCATCTTTACCATCTATCATATCTTCCATTATTTTGCTATCATTTCTCACTCACTTGTGAAATTACAGGACTGTATGTAGCATTCAAAATGAGGTCTTGATCCATCTATATATCTATATCTAGAGACTAAACACACTTTCAACAGTCGTATAAGGGAAAAGAGGAGTGAGAACTCTTTAAATTTGGAGGACTCACATTCATCATCACCTTTGTCTTCACCAACATCCTCATGCAAATATCAAGAGCCAATCATGGAAAATGGTCATATGCTTAAGGACTTACCCATTGTAGCTGCTAAAAACATAAATGAGGCTATCAACAACCCACAAACTGAGGCAAATAACTTTCCTATCAACCCAAAAATCATGTAGATCATACAACAAAATTACTTTGGAGAACTCCCATGGAGGATCCAAATCTCCACATTATTGAATTTCTATAGTATCGAAACACCTTCTAGATCAATGGTGTTCCTACTGATGGGATTCACCTACTTCTGTTCCCATTCACCTTGAGGGATATAACCCAAACGTGGCTCTCATCATTGCCAAGGAATTCTATAAATAGATGGGAGGAGATTCTAAAGTTTTCCTAGATAAGTATTTCCCGCAAATAAGATCACTCAGTTTAGAAGACAACTTACTAATTTTTCTTGAAGGGACAGAGAAGCTCTTTACGTCACTTGGGAGACACTCAAAGACCTCCACCATCTTTTTCCTCACCATGGTCTTAGCAATTGGTTACTTCTTCTACAATGGCTTTTTTTACAAAATGAGGATGTCCATAGATGCTGCAACGGATGGATCTTTGATGAACAAGTCCTACATGGAAGCGTATGAAATCATTGAAGACACAGAAATGAATCATTTCCAATGGAGCACTAAAAGGAACAACCAACCTTCTTCATATTCTATTACTTCTAGTAAGCAAGTTGGTATACATGTCGTTGATGTCATAAATTTGATTGCAGCAAAGCTGGACACTCTTTACCAAAAGTTTGAGAAGTCAAGCACTCAACCCGTCTATCAGGTAAATCTTATTTTTGAAGAAAATGAAGTCATGGGCAGGTATCTTCTTCAAGCTACTACTCTTTTATTCCTTTTGAACAAAATGTGGAGCAATGTTATATGATAAGGAATTATGGGAACAAACAACCTTACCATCCATAATCCAACACCTACAATCCAGGCTGGAGAGATCATCCCAATTTTCCTACTACAATACCCAAAGTCCTCAACAACCACAAAGACAACAACCATTGCACATGGGTAGCAGGCCTCCAATGGCAGACAATCCAACGTCAACAACAATGTAAATAAAAATTTAAATCAGTAATAACAACTAAATTCCAATTTGGAGTCCCTATTAGAAAGTTTTATTTCATCTCATATGAAGAAAAATGAGGAGTTTTGCCAACATAGTCACATCATGAAGGATGACATTCATCAACTTTCTTCTAAGGTGGACAACTTTACTATTCACACTACAATGTTAGAGAACTGTATTGCCTGACAAGCCCTTGCTTATAAAAAAGCACCTTTTGATTCCTTGCCTAGATAACCAGAGATGAATCCAAGGGAGACTTGCAAGTATGTGACATTTAGGAGTGGAGTTGTAATAGGAGGATCCTCACCACCATCAAAGAGAAATTCTAATGAAGTTGTTGATACCAATGAAGAAGAGGCAACTAAAAATCAAAGAAAGAAATCTGCTAGAAATTCTCAACAAGGTGACTCTTCTAGAAAGCCTAATGTCCCTTCCCCTCACATGTTTTCTATTAAGAAAGATGACATCAAGCTCAACAAATTTATGGATATTCTGAATAATCTGTATGTCAACCTTTCATTAATTTAAGTTAATGTTGAAATGCCTTCATATGCTAAATTCCTCAAAGACATTTTGACAAAGAAAAGGAGGCTTGACCAAGTTGAAATTGTTATGCTTTCTGAAAGAATTATCTCTATCATCCAAAATAGGTTTCCAAAGAAGCTAAATGATCTTGGAGCATTTACCCTTCCTTGTAAAATTTGAGATTCAACTTTTGACAAAGGACTAGTAGATCTTGGTACTAGCATTAGTTTAATTCCTTTTTCTTTATGACAAAGACTTGAACTGGAAGATTTGAAACCCACTTCAATGGTGAACTAACTAGATGATTTGTCTATCAAATATCCAAGAGGAATTATTGAAGACATTCCTGTGAAAATAGGAAAGTTTTACATGGATTGTGAATTTGTAGTTGTTAACATGCATGAAGACCCGAAAAATACCATTCTTTTTGGGAGACCATTTCTCAGGACTGTTGGATGTATTGTGGATGTTAGAAAAGGGAAGCTGACTATAAAAGTAGGAGATGAAGCCCTAGTATTTTCTACTTGTTATGCTATGAATGTACCGAGTAAAAAGGTATATCTTTATTTGATTGATCACGTTCATACCTTGCTGGAAGATGACAAGAATCTCCCTGAACCAGTTCTCAATGATTTTGAAGATGAAGAGGACAACACAAACATGATGACTGATTTACATGAAGCAAATTATGGAGAAACTCCAAGCTCAAGTTCTGAAGAAGCATCGCATGAGAAGGAGGCAAGTGACACCATTAAACCCCTTCCATCATGGTTGAGGTATATGTTTCTAGACTCAAACTTCTTCTATTATAATAAATTTTGATTTGACCCAAGAAAAAGATGAAAAATTGCTGAAAGAACTTAGAATTTTCAAATATGTAATTGACTATTTGTTGATGACCTAAAAGGAATCGATCCATCAATTAGCATGCACTGCACAACATTAGAATATGATGCCAAAGCATGCATTGAATCACCTAGAAGATTAAATCAAAATATGATGGAGGTGGTAAAGAAAGAAAATTTTAAATTATGAGATGTTGGAATAATCCATCAAATCAGTGACTTCCCTTGGGTAAGTGCCATTCATGTTGTCTAAGAAAGGGGAGACCACTATAATGAAAGAAGACAATAATGAATTAATCCAAACACGTGTAGTCACCTGGTGGCGCATGTGCATTGACTATGAATGTTAACAAAAGCCACTACAAAAGACCATTTTTTTCTTTCCTTTTATTGACCTCATGTTGGAAAGACATGTGAACCATTAATACTTTTTCTACTTAGATGAATATTATGGATTTTTCCAAATTCTAATGTACCCACTGGATAAAGAGAAAACCCCTTTCACATGCACTTACTGGACATATGCATATAGGCGGATGCCTTTTAGATTATGTAATGCACATGCTACATTTCAAATATTCATGATGACCATACTTTTGATTTCATAGATTGGATCATGGAAAATTTTGGATGATTTCATTGTATATGGCAATTCCTTTGACGATTTCTGATAAATCTCACAAAAGTTTTACAGCATTGCAAGCAAGTCAATCTTGTTCTAAATTTGGAGAAGTGACATTTTATACGGAGTTGTGCTTGGCCATGCCATATCAGATTAAGAAATTGAGGTTGACAAAGCAAAAGTAGAATCTATTGAGAAGATTTCTACACCAACAATAGCAATAGAAGTGTTTCTTAGGACATGCAAGGTTCTATAGACGGTTCACAAAGGATTTTTCAAAAATTGCAAATCCACTATGTTCTCTATTAGAAAAGGATGTTGAATTCACATTCAATGAAGATTGCTAGATAGCTTTCCAGAAATTAAAAGATGCTCTCATCTTAGCCCCCAATAATAAACCACCCGACTAGATCTCTCCATTTGAAATCATGTGTGACACCAATGATTATGCAATAGAGACATTGCTAGAACAAAGGCGTGACAATAAGCTTTGTGCCATTTACTACGCAAGCAAAACCTTAGATGAAGATCAAATCAACTATGCAACCACTGAGAAGCAGATGCTTGCATTAGTGTATTCTTTTGATAAGTTTTGACAATATCTTATAGGCTTCAAAGTTGTGGTTTACATAGACCATGCTGCAATCAAGTACCTTTTGAGCAAAAAAGATGCAAATCCTAGACTTATTCGTAGGATTTTAATACTTCAATATTTTTATCTAGAGATTAAAGACAAGAAATTGATGGAAAACTATGTAGCTGATCACCTATTATGTCTCAAAAAAAATGCACAAGACTCTCTTCCTATTGATCATTTGTTTCCCATTGAGAAGTTATACACTATGTGATCTCTTCCTATTCCTTAGTTTGCATATTTTTCAAATAATCTTGCAAACAGACATCTACCTCTAGATCTTACCTATAAGCTGAAGAAGAAATTTCTACATGTTATAAACTTCTATTATTGGGATGATCTGTTATTATTTAAGCAGGGGACTGACGGGATGATTAGAAGATGCAGTCCATATGAAGAAAATCCAAGGTATCATAGATGAGTGTAATTCTTCCCCCTATAGAGTACACTTTGGAGGGGAGAAAACTGAAACAAAGATTCTTCATGCATGATTTAATAGGTGTGCTTTATTCTATGATGTTCAAGCATTTGTGAAAGCCTATGATAGATGCCAAAGGACCAGAGGAATCTCAAAAAGAGATGAAATGGATCTAAATTCAATTCATTCATGATGCTTGTGATTATGTGTCCAAATGGGTAGATGTCATTTCTATCCAAGCTCTCGATGCAAAATCTCTGATCAAATAATTTAAAAAATATATTTTTCCTTGTTTCTATATTCCAAGAGTTGTAATTCCAGATGAAGGCACTCATTTTAATGACAAGAGCTTCAAAAATTTATTGAGAAAGTATGGAACCCAACATAAAATATCAACACCATATCATCGACGAATGCTAGACAAGTTGAAGTCTCAAACCGACAACTAAAAGGGATTCTAGAGAAGACAATGTCCAACTCAAGGAAAGATTGGGCATTGGAACTGGTGGACTCATTGTAGTAATAATAGATAGCTTACAAAATAGCATTGGCACCACTCTATTCAAGCTTATATATGGCAAGTCGTGCCACCTTCTCGTAGAGTTAGACCACAAAGCTTTTTGGATAATCAAATTTCTAAAATTTGATATGTGAAAAGATGCATAGAAGAGATTAATGCAATTGCAAGAATTGAAAGAACTTTGTCTTGATGCTTATGATAATGCAATAATATACAAAGAAAGGACCAAGTCATCCAATGACAAGAAAATTAGAAGAAATGACTTCTTTGAAAGAGACCTAATTCTACTCTTCAAATCCAGGCTAAAGCTCTTTCTAAGGAAGCTGCGACCTAAGTCATTGGGACCTTTTCAAATTCTAAATATGTTTCCATGTGGAGCTGTAGAACTTTAAGGCAAAGAGTCTACCGTCAAATTTAATGAACAAAGATACAAGTTGTACACTCTAGAAGACAAGGTTGACAAGGGAGTCTCATACACCCTTCCAATGTAAGTTGATGGAAATCAAAAGTCTCATTCTGGACTCTAAATAGAGAACCTTTTTGGGAATTTATCCACCGTTAGCATAAATTTTCTTCTGGTTATTTTCTTCAAAGAACTTTTGCATCCCAAAATAAACTTTGTCATGGATGAATGTAGTAAATTGGGCTCTCATAGTTAATATGCAAATATCATTCCAGATGCAGCTAAAAAAAGAGAAATATAACATTCTGCAACAATTTTGCTACAACACAGTGTGTTGATTGAGAAATACGACATGTATGTATCATAAGGTATTTCTATGAGCTAAGAATTTAGTCAACATAGATCAATACAAACATGTCATGTGGTCAAAAGAGTAGACATTTGAGACTTTATGTACACACATATGCACAACATGTTGTGGAAACAACACGACATGTCAAGTTCAAAGAGGATGTGCAAGATTTTACCTGAAGCTAAACATGGCATGTGCCTCTTTTTGCACATCGTGTGACGTCCAACTACAATTTTCTGAAGTTACTATGATCAAGAAACACGTGTACTCTATGCAACATGGCATATTAGAAAAGATATTGAAATACCACTTTCATATGGAGCAAGACACAACAAGCACTTATCCAAACACAACATGTACCTTAATGTCTCAAGTTTATATAGTTTTACAACAAAGTAAACACAATGTGTCATTTTCACAGCACACCGTGTTACATGTGAATTGTACAGAAACAAAAATGAATAATATCTCTATAACTAGGAACACAGAGTGTTCTCATCAAACACAACGTGTAAGTGGCGCTAAAATAGGGTTTCCCAACTCGATTATGAAACATATCATTTGCGATCCCTAGCACTCTATGCCATATTCACCTCTTATAAAGAGTGGAACCCGATAGTGGGCCCACTCAATGGTAAAAACACGAGCCATGGAATATTTAAGCAGTGGAAAACATAACTATTTACAAAGTTAAAAATTTCTTTCCATGTACATAACTTTCTCACCCTAAGGGTGGTACATAAAATGAAAAGGTTACATCTCTTTACACGTAAGCCCATATGCAGAGGGTAAGAAGGTTATCTCAAGTTGTCTGTATGTCTACCAATTAGATCACAATCATCCTGAGTCTCTACCCTACAAAGAACCTACACCTGGGTGGAGGGAACACCCAAAAAAATAGGAAATAAGATATGTATCAACAAAAGTTGAGTATGTACATTAAATGATTAACTAGGGCATTAAGAAATAAAGTAAGATGTTCCCGTAAAAAAGGGACCGTTAAAGCTAGGTAAGTTTCAACGAGAAGTAACAAGAGAAGGAATTTCCAAAAGAATGAGGCACTATAAGTAAAGCATTAAACAACAATTATTGCCATACAAAATCATAAGTATTACAACAAATATTTGCATGCAGACATATTGGACTAAAGTAACTTTAGTAGGGCCATGACACCACTGAGTCATTGGCCTAAGTAAAATGGGTGGAAAATCACACCCTAGGCGGAAAATCATGCCTCTGTATATATAAGGGTAGAAACCCATATCCCTGGTAGAAACACATACCCTAATGGTTATGTATAAGCATCTACAATAGTTAAACTAGTCGAATTATCTAATGTGCATAAATAGAGTGGCAAGATACATCTTTCACAAACATACATGGCATGATTTAAACACAATAACAAGTGGGGTCATTGACCCAATTCAACATGATAACCATTTTTTAGAAGAACAACAATAAGTCCAAATTGAGAGTATATGAATTGTCCAACAAATGGAACATGAGCAAGTATTGTAAAAGTTGCCTCGTTATGGGAAAATTTAGTCATATAAATGCCCAATTACAAATAGGGAGGAGTACATACCTGGTCTTCATGACTATGGTTATCTCAATAGGTATATGTGGTCTCCAAACTCGGTTCATCCTAGGAACACAGTATGTACGTTACATCAACTAAATTGAACAAATGTGTATACTCCTATTATAGATTTCCATATTGTTCTTACTCCAACCACCTAATGTCATATTAGAGTTGTTTATTTTATTAAGTCAATATATGGTTCATTAAACATCTATTTTAGTTCTAGTATTCATCTCTAGTAACATAGGTCCAGTTATATCTAGAGTATATATATGCTTGTGGCTTTTAATATGCATTCTTTTAGGTTAGGTTTTGTAATGTTGTTTTCTCCCTATATCATGTGAATCAAATTTTATACCTACCATCATACTTAGCATGCATATTGGTGTGTATGTACAATTTATCAAAAAAATCTTGAATATGCCATGTACATAATAATGTAGTATGTAGGTACTTGAAGTAGATTCTAATGTAACCATCATGTCACCCATACCTATATTTACAATAATGCATTATTATACATATGTTATATTTCCTTTGGGAAAGAATTGATGAATGTAGATAGGTGTGTACCCTAGATCAATATGTATTTCTAATTTCCAACTCATACTTGTAAATATTGATGTGTATATCGAGGGACTGTATAAATGGATGTGATCATATTGAGTTCTATCATTAACAATCACCGAAATTGTCAGCTACAACTTAACCACTTATTAACTCACCTACATATATGTAAAATTGTTATCATATGTAAGATACTAAGTTAATAGATCAATTAGTATGATTACTATTCTACTAATGATTTACATGACTTATTAGTTATTTATAAGCATCTAAACTATGATATGATTACTCATAAAGGTGTTCTATACGATTGATTTCTTTAGATAATATCACAGCCCACATATATGTCGTGATTAATAGATTTAATGTGCATGAATCTTAGATGAAGCTTTGCATATATAGATATTTTATTAGAACTAACCTTAGGTTGTAGGCAATGATCATCCATCATCTCAAGGGTTCCTGTTGTTGCAAGATTTCCAATGATGTGGTCAAGCCCGGCTGGGAAAGAGGCTAGCTCTATATTCAGGAAAACATGGTAGTGATGGTGTTCGTTCAGGTGTTGGGTTCTGATCAGGGATGAATTAACATTTTCTAGCTGCTGCTATAATACAGGATCATGCAGTGAAGGGGATATTTTGATGCCATCTTGAACTATGGATATGTCGACACTGATGCTAGACCAACATTTGCTGACTTGTCGTAACTCCTCCATTATACCTGAACCTATTCTCACATGGTCACCATCAGGAGGAAGGAGATCAATGGAGGTGGATTAAGAGAATGCAGTGTCAAGTTCGTCATGTTGCTGTAGTGTCTGGCCGAAATTTGCAGAAGTCTTGGTTATTTCACAGATTGGAATTGTAAGCAAGTTATGAGCTTGTGGCTGTGCTGATTGATTGGGGGTGTTTAATGGTCGGGGACGATGGACCTTTAGGGTTGCAGGTTCAGGCTGTTGTACGTAGGTGTTGGAGCAGGCTGTGTGGCCGACGCTGTGGTGAAGATGCTCAACGACAACGACTAAGAAGGAAATGAGGAGGTGGAGTCGACGGGTTTGGTTGCAGATCGCTAGTAATCAGGAGGCGGCATGATTGAGAGGATGAAGCATCAGATCAGATAAGGAGGGAGCTCTGTGTATCTAGGTCCACGACGACCCTGGTGATTGGCGTGAAGCAGGGCATTGCCACAAGGAGATCCATGGATGTCGTGTTGCCGTGGAGACTAACACACAAGAACAAAAGAATATATGATGGTCAACGATCAAGATCTCTCATGCAGGTCGACGATCTGACGGGATATGAGATCTGTAGGGTGCGTCGGTGATGTCGTTCCTTGTTGGCAGCCAAAGGTGGCGGTGGTGGCATTGCATCTGATCCCAACAATGTTGGACGCCCTGACAGTGAAGAGAAGAGGAAGAAGAGTGAGCGGCAGCCGCACCACTTGGTGGCTGTGGCACCTTGCTTCCATGGTTGTCGGTCCAAGGTAGGGCGGCTAGGGTTGTTGGCACAAGGAAGAGGAAGGAGGAGAAATAGTAGTCAAGCGACTTGCGTTCCGCAACACTGATGTCGTAGAAAGCGGACCGAGGAAAGGCTTGTCATTGGGAAGAGGAAGTAGAGGGCGTCGTGGAGAAGGTGGGCGCCGCTGCTTCCTTCCTATCAGATATTGGCCTCCTGGACGTGGGTAGATGATCATGGTTAGGGTTATCGGAAGAGGGAATGATGGCAGAGGAGAAATAGGAGATGCGGGCAGAGGGAGAGAGGAAGTAACAGTAGAGGAGGGAGTGTGGACTAAATTATGATATGATTACTCATAAAGGTGTTCTATATGATTGGTTTCCTTGGATAACATCACAGCCCACATATATATGTCGTGATTAATATATTTAATGTGCATGAATCTTAGATGAAGACTTTGCATATATATATATATGTATATTGTATTAGAACTAACCTTAGGTTGTAGGCAATGATCATCCATCATCTCAAGGGTTCCTGTTGTTGCAAGATTGCCAACACTGTGTCAAGCCCGACTGGGAGGGAGGCTAGCTCCATATTTAGGAGAAAATGGTAGTGATGGTGTCTGTTCAGGTGCTGGGTTCTGATCAGGAATGAACTAACATTCTCTAGTTGTTTCTATAATACAAGATCATGGAGTGAAGGGGATATTTTGATGCCATCTTGAACTGTGGATATGTCGACACTGATGTTAGACCAACATTTACTGACTTGTCGTAAATCCTCCATTATACCTGAACCTATTCTCACATGGTCTCCATTAGGAGGAAGGAGATCAATGAAGGTGGATTAAGAGAAAGTAGTGCCAGGTTCATCATGTTGCTATAGTTTCTGGCTAAAATTGCAGAATTCTTGGTCATTTCACGAATTTGAATTGTGAGCAAGTTATGAGCTTGTGATTGTGCTAATTGATCTAGGGTGTTCAATGGTCGGGGACGGCGAACCTTTAGGGTTGTAGGTTTAGGATATTGTAGGTGTTGGAGCAGGAAGTGCGGCCGACGTTGTGGTGGAGATGCTCAACAGCGGCGGCTAAGAAGGAAATGATTAGGTGGAGTTAACGGGTTTGGTTGCAGATCGCCAGTATTCAGGAGGTGGCAGGATTGGGAGGATGAAGCATCAAATCAGAGAAGGAGGAAGCTTTGCATATCTAACTCCATGAAGACCCTGGTAATTGGCGTGAAGCAGGGCATCACATCAAGGAGATCCATGGATGTCATATTGTCATGGATACTAACACACAGGAACAGAAGAATATATGATGGTCAACGATCAAGCTCTCTTGTCCAGGTCGACGATCATATGGGATACAAGATCTGTAAGGAGCTTTGATGACGTCGTTTCTTATTGGTGGCCAAAGGTGGTGGTGGTGGTGTTGCATCTGATCCCAACAATGTTGGATGCCCCGATGGTGAAGAGAAGAGGAAGAAGAGTGAGTGGCGGCCGCACCACTTGGTGGATGTGGCGCCCTACTTCCACGGTTGTTGGTGCAAGGTAGGACGGCTAGGGTTCTTGGTGCAAGGAAGAGGAGGGAGGAGAAATAGTCATCAAGTGACTTACATACCATAATGCTGATGTCGTGTAAAGTGGACCAGGGGTAGGCTTGTCGTTGGGTAGAGGAAGTAGAGGGCATCGTGGAGAAGGTGGGCGCCACTGCTTCCTGTCTATCAGATATTGGCCGCCTGGATGAGGGTAGACGATCATGGTTAGGGTTATCAGAAGAGGGAATGATGGTAGAGGAGAAATAGGAGATGCGGGCAGAGGGAGAGAGGAAGTAATAGAAGAGGAGGGAGTGTGGACAACCATCGTTCAAAGGAAAGAGGCTGATTACCAAAGGGCGTTGTCAGTTTTGAAAGGGATAACGCTGACATCACATGTGAGATAGAAATGAGTAACGTACATGAGGCCTTACAAGGAGCTAATTAATGCCAACTTAGTTTTAGTTGATGTCATTAATATATATTAGGTTTTATACATTCAATCAACTAATTAAGGAGGTGATGGGAGTCCAATTGACCTGAAAAATAGTGCCTATTGTAATTAGGGCATGAGGAATTCGATTATGGCCTCAAATTTACATTTTGAAAGCATCTTCTATAATATTTCATTACTTGCATTCTAAGTATTCATTTAATGTACTCATTTACTTTAACAACACCAATGTGTCACAATATCTTATATTAATTTAGTTTCTTCATCCTTTACTCTTACTAGTATTTTAGAGGATCAAACTTCATTATTACTTTTTATTATGATTATTTTACATTTAAACTCTTGGTGTGGTGTACATTTGTGAATCATGTTGAAACAAAGTTTCAACTCATAATATAATATTTGAGAATAATGATTTATTTTATTTTGATAAAATGGTTCTAAGGAAAGAGGAGGAATGAGTGAGATACCCAAAGTTGGGTATGTTTCACTTCTACCCATGTCATTTTGACTAGATTCAATTTTTCCGTCAAGATGCCATGTCACCATCTTAGAGCCGCTTCACCAGCAATCATCATTATCATTGTCTACCAATCGCTCTGGTAACTGGTCATAGCCAGTCAAAGCATCCACAAGCAGGCGACTCCACATGAAAATCTCTGCTTCCATCATCAATCATTCACCCAGAAAAAAAAGCCTCCTTGCAACATCATCAAGCAAGTCAACATTCTCCAATCATTTCAAGCCAGCTTTAGCTCCTCCAACATCTCATAAACACATTGTGAAGACTTGGACTATACTAAGTTTTCAAATTTGCTTCCTCACCTTCGATGCAACCAATAAGTCGTGCTTCCACCCTAAACACACCATGTTTTTTTATGTTGCACCTTATCCAGAGTTACAAATGGAATCAATTCAAGTAAGCTTCCAAGTGCTAAAGGGGATAGAGATCTTCACTTGCCACCATCTATGTCTCCTCCACACAGTTCATTGTCTCGATAAAGGAAGACGCAATCTATAAGAAATTGGCGAGACACATGGTTTTGTCTACCTGTTTTTCTTGTCTAGAGACTATGGAAGCATTAGACTTTCATGATGAAGTACCAGGAATCCTTGAGGAGCTTGGTCTCTTGAACATCCACTGCAAGATGAATTTTATATATCCACAACTAAAATATGAATCTTGACAACTTTGAGAGCGGAAGAATATCCAAACAAGCTAATTGAGTCCTTCGGTATAATCTATTTCTAACTTCTTAGTAGTTATAAATTGACATTTAAGTAGTTTTGTGAAGCATATCATTGTACTTATGGAGGTAGCATAGTGATGCCTGACACTTTTAATAATAATGAATTCTAGGGGTATGATAATTCAAGACACATCACACTAACCACCTCTACTAGAGCATCCCATATCCACAATTCAATCCTTCAATATATTCACAAACTTCTTAGCACCTATGTTTTCACCAGGAAAGAAACACAAGGGGTTGTCAGAAAGTAATATTTATTCTTCTAATAGGCTATGTTACACAACTATAAATTTAATGCATGCTATTATACCCTCCAACATTTTTTCAAAATCAAAAGAGAAACTACAGGTGATATTATGATTGGGGGACTGATAACGCATATTTCCCACAAGTTGAATATAGGCATGACAGGGTTGGAAGCCATTATTGGGAAGAACAAATTTCATCTTGAATTTTTTATTGATTCAAACTAAATTTCTAGAGACCCTTCTGGCAAAACAAAATTTAGACAATTCTTCCATAAACATGAAGAGTATATTGAGTTTCCAATTCAGAAAGCAACTAACTTGATAAGCCCTGACAATTGAAAGTTTCTTTTGAAAATGATGAGGATGCCATTGGGGATAGACCTAAACTTATGCTGAAGCCGAGACACATGCATCACCTCCTCTCCCTTCCACTAGTATAGAGACTCAGTACAAGTGGTCAATGACAAATGTATGGCATTTGTATGGGTACGTCCAGTAGAACTTTGACCAGTAGGACACCCGTCTTGACTAGCTCAGCCAAGAATACATGGACATGCACTCTATGATGCAAAGGATGGACGTGTGGTGCTTTTTTCAGGGCCTATAGGCTATTCCAGCACAACAATCACAACTGTCATCACCTCAAGATTCATCTTTTCCAAACTTTGTTGATGAAGTCACCGTAGGACATCAATTTTAGGATGCAGATTGGGACACTGGCCCCTCACTTTGATTATTTTCCATGAAAGGTATCCAATTGCCATCCTTTTGAGTTTTCTATATGTTGAAACTATAAATGTCAAGCTTAGGGGGAGAGCAACCAGATGGTAGTTGTAGTTTTATTTTAAATTTCCCTTCATTTTGTAGTTTTCGAATCAGTTTCTTTTCCTAAGCTTCTTTTCATTTTTAGATCAATGAGAATCTATGCATGACCATGTTGATTTGTTCTTTGTGGGTAGAAATTGACTTCCTTTTTACCAAGTACTTGTACTCATTGGGATAATAGTTAAATAACCTGATATGCACACACAAAGTTTTCATGGAAACAACTGGTCAATCACTCATTTTGCCATGATATTTTTGCTCTAGCATGTTCTTTGTTTTTCTCACTGTCAACTCAATGCATGTAATAGTTCCAAACGCTTTGGGTTAATCAACTTTACATCTTTTTATAGTGTATCTAATGATTTCACCAAATTTGTAGTGCGTTTTCTACCATCCCTTTCATGAAGTTTTTTACAAATAAAAGAATCCCAGGAATTGAATCACCTATACACATGACTCTCTTTTTTAATAGATTGATTATCCTAAGACTGTAAGGTTCCAAAGTGGGGCCAGGGTATGTTTAAAAAGGGATATTTTCTTTCTCAAAATATTTTTTTCTAGATCCCTATAAAAGATGGGTAAGTCACCCAAGTAATCTCCCAATCCAATAAAGGTTGAGAATTACATTAGAAAGAGGGTAAATAAACCCCAAATGACATTTCATGTGAGCGTAAGACTATATTAACATTTGAGTGTCGTACCTAAAGTTCATAATTTTGAAATCTAAAAGATTATGTAGAAGTCATCACATATGCGTTGATGTCAAACCAGAATTTCATTTTATTCATCCTTATAATCAAAAGTGTTAGTTTCATATGCACTAGATTTTTTGCTCTATCATCATAACTCGGTTTACTGCTATCTTGTTGACTTTCCCAAAATAGTTTGACCACCTTTTTTAACTTAACTCCCAATTTTTAGTGATTTAAATGAATGCTTGCCTAATTGCTATATCTTGACAATGATTGGCATGTTATGATTGCATTCTTACATTTAATTAAATTGATGTATGTGTCAAGATAGTTATTCACTATATATCTATGTTTCTTTTTTCTTGAGGACAAGTAATGGTTTAAACTTAGGAAGATTTTATATGCACATTTCATGTCATATTTTGGACCACTTTTAATTGCATTTTCAAATCAATTTCACCCATATACCACTCTAATCATGCTAGATTCTTCATCTTTTTAGTTTTTTACTTGCTCCAAGGTTTGAAGTGTAGGTACTATTAACTGATACTAAAATGGAATGAATGGATCCTAATTCGACCTTCATCACATTCCCCAAGTGTTTCCTCAAAGTTGGAGCAATTCTTGAGAAATCTGACAGAAACATGACATGTTGGCCATCCAACATGGTGTGTCCATAGCAGGAGCAAATCACACGATGTGTTGTCCATCCAAAACAATTTGTCACCTCAGATACAAGGAACTCAGAAGTTAATAGATTACAAAAACATAGCGTACCGTACAACCAACATGAAGTGTATTCTTACTCCATATTTTTCACTATTCCCTTATGTGAAGAAACACAACATGTTGGCCAACAAACACACCATGTCCTCTCAATCCAGAAGAAGTCAATAGTCATTGAATTGCAACAAGAATGGATGTCATTATCTCAACACGTCCTGTTTGCTCACTCTAGATTTGTCCAGAAACCCTTGACTTGCATAAACACACCTTGTTAGCCAGTAAACACAACGTGTCATCTTTGATCAAGACAATTCTACTTCAGTTACTACAAGTAACATACCGTGTTGGCCATCCAACCCGGCTTGTTTCTTACAGTTCAAATTTAAGTAGAATCATCCTTCACTTTTAAATATGGATGGGACTCCCTTGGAAAGGTTATCAAGTATCATGTGGAGTAAAAGATGTCCAGAGCAAGGCCAATAAAAGGAAAAGTTGATTTTGGAGGAGAAAGGGCACTTACTCAAGAGAGAACCTTCTTCTTCCACAATTCTTCTTCAACACCTGCATTAGAGATCTTTGTTCTCCATTCCATCCGCTCAAGAGAGAAGGTTACTAGAGAAAGAGCCATAGAAATGATGAAATTGTGTCCCCTAGTTAGAGTGCCACTTCATTCTACTACTTCCTTAGAGATTTTCATTCTTTGCTTTTTTTCAACTATGTTCAACTCCACATTCTACTGCTTGTATTTGCATTCCTTAGCCATGGACGAGTAGAAACTTTGTTCTTGGGCATGGGGGAGTAACTCCCATGCCATAACTTGTTTGAACACAAATTCTACTATTAATGCTAGTTATTCCACTACTTCAAGATTTATCAGAGTTGAATTCTTTTTACATGTTTTGTTGGCCACTTGGTGTGTTTGATTTATGCCCTTTGTATGATTTGGGAAGATATGCAAATGAGTAAGGAGATATGTATTAGAAACATTGTCTGAAATTTGGTTGGGAAGTGTTGGGGAGCAAGGTTTGTAGTCTGAAATTTCATGTAAGCATGAGAGTGCTACAAGGAAGTAGGATTATCCTATACTACATATAGGTAGGTGTAGGATACAAACTCCCTTGTGTTTTTTCTAGAAATGTTGATTTTTGTTGTTCATCTCATTATGATATGGTTGTAAAGCCCCGTTCTCAAGATCTTTAACTAATTGGAGTCTTGAAGTCAAGTAGTCCCTACTTTAGTTTACTTTTCTATCTTGTTTAGTTAACTAGTGTAAAACCAAATCATTCCTCAAAATTCAATCTAGATTGTTGAAATTTGATATTGTTGCATTTAATTATACCATACTCCTTGGATGACCTCAATAATACTACATGCATTCGTATGCTTGGGGGTAGTGTTTGAGTTATAAATATTAAGACTTGCACACACTGCTAAAATAGGCGAGCATTGGGTCTTCTCGATAGACAACGCACATGAGCTTTGTCGATTGATGAGTGCTAGGCTTCCATCGGTTATTAAACAATGTAAGGGTGGAGTCAGTGAACTGACAAGTTTTGTAGGAAAATGCAAACCCACCCCTGGAGGGTTTTGGTATGTTTTGTAGGGTTTGTGCCTATGAAGCATCAACCAATGGAATCATCAATCAATGAAGGGATAGATCAACTAAAATTTGGTCCATTTAACAAAAATTATTTTGTTCCTGCTAATCGATAGCAAGACCATCATATTCTATGTTGGTACACAATATATGAAGATCAAACATGCCATGAAGATCAGGAATTTGGATTAAAATCTTACAAATTAACATAAAATTTAAGAAAACCTAAATGTAAGCTAGATATAAAGTAAAATAATGGATATGAATGCAAAGTATGTTGAAAATACAACTAACACTAGGATGAATATTCACTCATTAGGAATCATCTGCCTTACTCTCTATTTTATTTCATCTCACCTTACTCCTATGTTTCTCCCTAAAATGTAAAAGAAGTAGGAGAAATATAAAGAAAAAAAGATGAAGGTTGGCACTGATGCATGCTGGGGACACACACACTTGGGCTAACATATTTGTATACCCCAATGGGTACACTCAAATACTCAAACACTCACTCACAAGCACACATGTTTGTATTGTAGAATAGGAAGCTGGCGAGTTAGGGGTCAAACCCAAGGGAGCGAGGGGGCACTATAGCTCTGTTCATTTTGGTGAGGTTCCTAAAGCAGAGTCTAGGGTTCAAGGGTTTATCTTGGCTTTTGGTACACTAAGGTGAACAAGCAAGCAATTAAGGGAGAGCAAGAACAAACCCCACTTTAACCCTAGACAGTTTCATTGTAATTAACAATGAAATAAAGCTAAGCAAGAAAAGAGACAATTAGATTAAGACAAGCAAGAAGAGATAACACTAGCAATACACTAAATAATTCTAGCAATCAACCTAGAAGTGGCAGCTAGCTACACTAGGCAAGAGACTACACTAGACTAAAAATTTAGGAAAGAGACAACTAAAGCACACAAATTACTAGATTAGAAAATAACTAAGGCAAGCAAAAGCAACCACAAAGGAACACCAACTACACTAGCAAGATCTAGATACCATGAACAAGACAAACAACTAACTAAGCATGTAAAGAGACTAGCTAAGCAAGCATTAACAAAACAATGAAACAATTAGGGTTTAGATCAAGTAATGGGAGTGTGTGCCATTTGGGGTAATGTGACTAGAACCTAAGTTATCGATCATAACATGCAATCAATACTCATTCATTTAGATTATCAACCCAAACAAGTTAGATGGTCCATAATTTCCCTAAACTACTAATTGGACTTAGATGGAATAAGGTGTGTATAGGGGAACTAGTTTCTATCACCCTCTACCCACCCTTGAAATCTCATTTGGATTAGGGTTTAAGTGGAATTCAACTAGGATCTAGCAAGTCTAGGTTTCTAGGATAGAAGCGCTTATGGAAATCGGGAGCCAAGGTTAGTAATAGAGGGTATAAATGAGGGTTTTACACCTCACGTCACCTACCATCTAGCCTTTAGGTAGCTCCAAACCAATTAAACAAAAGGCTTCTATAATACATAGTTAGATCTATCACCTAGGTGTTGGATAATGGATTAACATGTAGGAAGATGGGTAGCTAGTTAGGGATCCTTCACTGGGACCTAGGAGAAATCCCAAAATAGCTACATATAAGCCATTTCCCTAGAACCCTAGGCGATTTCAAGCATAAACCATAATAAAATCCATGGTAAATGGGAATAAAGTAGAACATTATCATTAGCAAACTAAATTAAAAAGTTTACACATTACATTCCTTGAACATGGTATCAAAGTCATATTTTAACCCCAAACAACCCACCTAGAGGGCTTATCTACTCATGATAATGGAAAATACAAAAATAGAGAAGAAGGAGATTGAAGAATCCATGGATCTCAGCGTAAAGGTTGAAATTTATTCTCTAACAACTACAAGCTTGAGCACTTCCCTCCTCTAAGGTGTAACGGCATGGAAATGGAATTAAAAGTGGACCAAACCCTAAAAGCTAGGGTTTTGGGGTGGAATATGATCAAATGGGAGTTAAGTGAGTAGGTAGGTAATAAGGAGGTGAAATGAATTATCAAGGAAGCTAACCCCCAAGCTCCAACCGCCTTCAAGACTTATGTTGGGCTCTAGGGGGGTCTAGGGTTAAGTGGGGGCATAATAGGGAATTTAGTGGAAAAATCAGCTACAGTTTGCTGGTAGGACGATCGTTTTGGGTAGAATGGTCATAGTGGGTGAAGTGTATAATGGTTGTGCTTGATTGGAACGAGCACGGTTGAAAAAGGTGAAGTTATAGTTAAATTTTGGGTTTTGGAAGGCTTGTGGCATGGCCATGCTAGGCATCAGACCGCACTGGTAATAAAGTAGCATGGCCATGGTGGTTAGATGGGATGGTGATTTTTTACATTGGCACAATCATCTTGACATCTTGGAAACATGATCGTTCTGGATGGCATGGTCATGTTGATGGACTTGTCTTTAGTTCTTTTTTTTACTATGAATTTGTTGTGATTTTTGCATTGTGAGCATGGTTGTTCTGTGACACCATGGCCTTGCTGAGGTATTTTTCTTACACATTCACCTTATCTTTAACAAGATTTGGAGTTCTTTTCTCTAAGTCAGCCCTTGGCCACTAGGGGTAGGTTGGGGAAGCTTTAGACTCTCCTTATGCTCCTCTAAGGTTGATGGAACCCCAAGATGCTCTTCCTTCTCTCTCATCCATCCAAAGCATAGTTAAAGTACGTAAAAAACATGCAAAGAACGTCCATAAGTGTATTTGATATTAAAATATTTATTGAGAAAAATTATATACATCCTAACAAGTTTAGATGTGATTAAAGGACAAACTAAACAAGATGTAGCCCTAAATGAGGGATTGATTAGGAACCAATTTTTTTGTTCTTCTTCTATTGGTTCTCTTTCTTCCCTTTTTCTACCTCTATCTGTCAGCTTCCAACTTTTAGTTTCACATGTGGTATCCTTAAAATGTTGAAAAAGTGAAGATATATGTATGCAATATGGTGAGAAGAACAAGGTAAAGATAAGAATTAGAAAAAAAAATCATCTAAATGAGTATGGAATCAAGAATACCTATATAAAATATGATAAAAATTCAAGATAAACACTAGGCATAATGAATAAAGATAAGTAAGACATGATATAAGAACAACTTTCAAACTTGTTGAAAATAACCCTAAGTGTAGGAATGAAAAATACTAATGGAAACATGCATTTATCTACCAAAATACCACTAAGTATTGGGTATGAACCGATGATTTGGGTGTGTTCGATCTGGATGTACACAAAGGTATTCTTCAATGAGAAAACATGTATAGTATGTTGGAGGCGAATTGATTTTTTGGTTGCTCCCTTCATCTTAAATTAATAAGGATCTTGAAAAGAATTGGCACCACCTAGCTTATGGAGTGGTATCAATGTAAAGAAATCACTGTAGGCATACCTCTATTGATCTTCAATGAATGTTGATAGAAACCACTCCTAATTGTCTGCTATCGAACATGATCCAATATTGTCAAGGGGTGAATTTATATGAATTTAGTACCTCAGACAGCTAATCATAGGATGAACCAACATTGTCCAGTGTTGGTTAATATGAAAATGTATGTGAGTAAATATCCCATTGGATACCAAAAGTTAGTCAACAGTAATAGTAAAATAAGGACCATCTTATATGCATAAAACATTGAACATAGATTGATAATTTATTGCATGTGATGCAAGATGTGCAATTATATTAAAAGCAAGGCTAGAATAACGAAGTCATACCTCACATTTTTTAAGAAAAGAAGTTCAATCCAAAAAAATAATGGAATAGTAAAAGTGTTAATATTACATGAGATAAATGATGTAAGAAATTAGAATGAACATGTCCATATTGTTGATATTAACGTGTTTATCTTGAAGATGTTTGAAATTGATGCCTTTTATAGATAAAATTTATGGAATGAATAGTTTTCTATGCCCATTGAATGAACTGATAATTGATTATGAACAAATAGGTAAAGGAGAAAAAATGAAGTTAAATGTATAAAAATAAGCTTATAGTACCAAATAAAAATAAAACTATATTATTTTCTTCTATAACTGTGAAAATGAAATTCACTTTTGTGTCAGAGCCTCATATTGAGACACATAAGAAGGAATGTTAGATACAATTCTTTTTCAAGATGTATTATGTAGTGATACTTTATTACTAAAAAATCAAGGATGAAGTTTATTCTTTGTTCATTAAATGAGTTATAAAGATATTACCTAAAAATTAGTAAGAAATGGCACACAAACCCTATTTAGGGTCAAACGTATGATAAAGAAACTACTTTCTCATTGAACTCATCATTTTACTTAAAATCTTTACAAAAGTATCTGCAAGTATGAGAACCCTTTTATAATAAATAAATGAGAATGGAGTCTAATCAAAAAAAGAAAGTATGATGACGGTATACAACCTAGATAATGTGATAAATGAAAAAGCCATAATAGTAAAACACAAGAGTATTTTAATATAATGCAACTAGTTTATGAAGTGAGACAAGTTTTTACAATCCACACCTGAATATTCATGTAATGTAACATTAGATAAAAAGCCTTAAATTCAATGTTCAACTAAATTAGATGATTTTCATGTATTCAACTTAAGGAATGGCTAAATCATGAATTAATTTCCTAATATAGAGTATCAATCAAAATTTGAATAATGGATTGTAATACATGAATGGGACTAGAACAATATAAATGCTAAAGTTGTCAATATATATTGAATCAATTTGAATATTCGAAATACTTATTTGATTTAAGTGTGTTTAACAATATCCAACTTTTTGGTTGCTACATGCCTATTTTACCCTCTATTACCTTTATTCTTCTAGGCATTAATTTGATAAATATTGTATTTACTTGCATCAGTCAATATTTCCTCTTGTGCATTTTTGTAAAACACCAAGTTTTGGAGCAAACATCCATTTCATCAATTGGGAGCATACAAAATCCAATGAAAGTGGCTAAGAACATAGACCAATGGGCATGTGGGTCGACTGATTGAATACCTAGAACTTCATTCATAGCGATCAACTGATGGTCCACCTACACCAACAACTGAAGATGTCGTACACTCTACAGTTCCATCGACAACCATATGCCAATGTAGAGATTGGGTCACCAGTCGATAACTCAACAACTCCATCTATAGATTACCCGACTGGCTCCAACTACCGATGAGAGTCTTTCTCGCTATTCACTGATGGAAACCTAGGCTTCATGAACCCAAAAAATGCATGTGACATCAACGAACAAAGACCTTTGTTTGTCTACTAGTGGAACTACAAGATCTCTCTACCGATGGCACTACAAGGTATTTGTCTATCAATAGTGGTGAAAGGTCTTTGTCTACCAATGGACCATCTATGGAAACAACCAGAACCAAGTTAGTTAAGCACACATCCCAAGGCATGTGTGCTAAGGCTTGAGGAGCAAGTAAGGACCCCACCCTTAGGTGTCTCAAGTGTGCCAATGATCACAATAAATAGGGACCCCAAGCCTTTGAAAGGAGAAACATATTCTTCTCAAGGACGTGCTACCAAATTTCATTCTTACCATCATTCTTTATCGATTGATGAGGATGAAAGTCTCCTTGTAGGCATCTACACATTGTCTTTTAGATAAGGGAGAATGACAAAGCCTTCCCTTCCATCACCACTGCCATCCACACTGAATAGGAGGTCTACATTGAGATTGAGCACCCCCACGAATACTATTTTGTTTTGTTTCTTCCTTCTTTCCCACTTTGTCCATGTATTCCCTTTGTTTTCATTTTTCCATGGACTTTTTTTCATGTAAACCGGCTTCACTTGAAGATATTAGTGTCTAGACTCGGTAACTTGGCTTGGGCATAGTTATTAAGGCCCTCCCAACATGTACATATTCATAGTCCATTAGATGTATATACTCTTAGCAATGTTTATCCCCTTTCTCTTGTTCATGAATGAATCAATTGCGTGATTAGCTACCATCTTGTAATTTTTTTTATTTCTAATGCCTTATAATAGTAGTACTAGATTAGATTTAATGTTACGGAGTGGTGTGAATGCATAAATGTGTTAGGCTTAATGATCATATATTTTTATGTTTTGATTGTTTGTTTGTCATGTGAGAGACATTCATTCTTATAATCATGATCTAACTCGATCTTGAGAGAGGATGGAATAAACATTAATGATGATTGCTAATAAAGTAAGCTAAGATTATACAATGGGTATGAGTAGTTTTGTTTTGGTGAGTGATTGGAATGGTGAAACTCGATCAAAATTCTACCCAAAATGTCAATATCAACCTAAAAGATCTGCCATATATTTTGTCTTGTTTACTTAGTTTGCATTTACTTTATTCCTTTTGTTATTGATTGTTACCCTATTCCATAAGTAACACTAACCCTACCTTTGATTTGACTTAGATAAAATAAAATATTAAGTCCTAATTGGATTATCACCCTTGTCCCTATGCGTGACCCCAATTACCACTCATGATTCTACATTATCATTGTGTTCATAAAAGGATCATGTTATAAATTTAAAGTCTGATTCCTCACAATTTGTTATCCTTGTACTTTATACACATGAATCATAGTTTTGATTAATTTATGGTGTCGTTGCCAGGGATAAGGAAATCTACAATAGTTAAGGACCCAAGGTCTACTTAGATATGGTACAAATGGAAACAACCCACCACCACTAGTGGTTATTCAGTCTTTTATTCTTTACCTATTGTGTGTGCAAACAAGATAAGACAACTTGTCATACTTTTGAGAATCCATGTGGCCAACTTTGAGCAGAAGTCAATTTTCGTCATCATAGTTTTTAAAAAAACCTTAAGAGGGAATTCTATTAAGGACAACTCTTAACATCACACGGATGCCTTGAAGAGTGTTTGTGACACCTTGAAGATCAATAGGGATCCTCATGATGTGATCTACTGCAAAGCCACATCCTTCTTTTTGAGGGATAAGGAACTTTCATGGTACTAAGTCTTGAAGATGGAAGTATATCAGACTGGGAAATGTTAGCTAATGCATTTGTTACAGGTCCCTCTCAGTTGAGAATATGATCAAATGCAAGAACAATATTAGTGGGTTTAACAAAAGCCTGCATGAAACCTGTGTGATGCCCAGGAGAGATATTAGTCCCACCAGAGTGAGTGTCCCATCATGGATCTGATGGGAGATATATGATCACTACCTTTTACAATGGTCTTACCCAAAGAAAGTGGAAATCCATGAAAGAAACAGTAGGGAGCGACTTCATGGTACACAACTTAGAGTGCTCCAAGAAAGTCATGAGAAATAAGGATGCACTACAGCCTGGGTGGGACTATTAGAGATGACTTGCTGAATATTTCTCTACCCTGGGAACTAATTTTGGTTCAAAATATTTAGAAGCAATGGTAAAAAAACATGATAAGATAGCCTTAGATGTTTGTACTTCCTTGGAAAGTAATGTTTGGGTAAAGAATCATGCAAAGACAATCATAAATCGTGTTACTTGTGGAAAGAGTGCGCATAGTTTTGACTAGTATGTTTATACACATGAAGAGGAAGAAACTCAAGAGGGAGTAGTATACAATGTATCTTATGTCAGCTACAAGAGACCACTCCATCCCAAATTTTCTTATGGTAACACAACCACAATAGAGAACACTCGCTTAACTATCCTACCAATAAACCTTCTAAACCACCTAAGTTTGAGAGAGGAAATGGACCATATGGGTATCCATGTAATACCAACTACCTGTATAACATATATAACTGTCATAAGAAGAATCAAAATCAATCAAAATTAAATATGATGTATGAAATATTCACCTTCACAAAAAGACAGGTTGATATCAACAATAAGCTTAGCCAAAATATTATTAACAACAACAATACGTTAAGCATGATGCAAGCATATATGGAAAGTGTGTCTGGGTAGATAAATAATCTACAAGTTGATCAACAGCTAGCAAATCTTACCAACCTTATAAAGAACCTGAGCGGGCAAGTTTTGTCTAGTATAGAACAAAATGTAAGTGGTTAGGAATCATCTATGATGACCACCCTTAGATCTGGTATCATTTTTTATTTTTCCACTACTGAAGTTAAAAAAGAAGCCATCCTGATTCCTAACTTTTAGCAAGAAACAATCGAGTTGGAGCAAGAGGAAATTCTACACCTATTCCTGAGAAGACAAAAACAAAAGAGAGAGGTAAAGGGAATAAATCAGTCATATATAAGGAAGTAGAGTCCACTTAGTAGGTTCTCACCAATAGAGACCCATATGCTCCTAGAATTCATTTCATGTATAAACTGATCAAGGATCACCTAAAGAAAGGGTAAAAGTAATTTATAGAAGATGTGAAGAAATATATTTGATATTTTATTCCTCAATGCCATTGAAGAGATTCCGACCTATGCCAAGTTCTTAAAGGATCTTATAACCAAGAGAAGGCAAGAATATGAGGTATAAATTATGAAATTGGTGAATATGTCGAGTGATATTGAGAAACAAAAGATGCCTACATAACAAAAAGACCCAAGAAACTTCACGGTCCCATTCAAATTCTAGGACAATGAAGAAAGGAGATAACTAGCTGATTTGGGAGCAAGAATAAGCTTGATACCACTAATGCCAACATGGAAACTTGGTCTAACAGGCATGGTAAAATAAGTATAAGAATCTAATTAGAATATCACACAATTACAAGACATGTTGGCATTGTCGAAGATGTTTAAATCAAAGTTGGAATATTTTTTATTCCATGTGATATTGTGGTAATGACACCGTCAAGGATCCATACTACCCACTAATCTTCAGAAGCCCTTTCCTTTCCACCAAAAGAGCGTTGATATATGTGGAAGCATGTATTATAACAATCATGGTTGGAAATTATCATATTGACTTTAGGGATAATGATTCCATAAGGGAACTCTCCTTATTCAAATCTTTATACTTTGTTGATAACTATAACCAGCTTTGTGCTGGCATTCAAGAACAAAATGCCTTCGTGGACTCTTTAGTAAGGGCCCTCGTTGATTAAAGTTCAAATATTGATGACCCAATGGTCAAGGCATTACCAAAATACTTAGATTGAATATGTGGATGAGGATATAGTTGAAGAAGTCTTAGAAGATCAACTAAGTCCAAACAATTAAATATTTTTAACTAGAAAGAACACCCATTAATAAAGAGTCTCCCATACCCATGCATGTGTTAAAACCACTCCCAAAGGGGAGTCAATTTGAATTATTACATAGTGAATGAAGAAATATTGTCATCATACTCCTCTCTATCCGATAAGCAGAAAGGACATCCTCTTTTTGAATTAAAATTGAGAAGGAAGGCAATCAAATATTCCATGGATGACATAGAAGGTTTAAACCTTATAGGTTGCATGGACATGATCCATCTAGAAGAAAATGTTAAACCTCTACATCAAGGACAAATAATGTTGAACCATAATCTATGATAAATTTTCAAGAAAGAGGTTACCAATCTGGGCAATGTAGAATCATAAATTCCATTAGAGATAGTGAAACGATAAGCCATGTCAACATAGTACCCAAAAAGAGTGACATGACTGTGGTGAAGGATGATAATGATGAAAAAATCACAACTAGGACTATGACTAGGTGGGGGATGTGCCTTGATTATAGGAAACTCACCTTGGCTAGAAATAAATACCACTTCCCTCTACCATTTGTCCATCAAGTGCTTTAGAGCCTAGCCCACCACTCTTACTAATGATATCTTGATGGATGTTTAAGATTCTTCAAGTACCTATCCATCCTGATGATTAGGAGAAGATGATGTTAACATGTTTTATGGTGCTTATGCTTTCGAGAAATATCTTCTGGCCTATGTAATGCACCTGCAACTTTTAGAAGGTGTATGATTTCCATCTTTGCTTATTTTCTTAAATATATTGTGGAAGTGTTCATGGACGAGTTTTCTATTTATGGAACATCATTTGATAAATGCTTAAGAAACTTGTATCTAGTATTATATATATGTGAGGAGAAACATCCAGTACACAATTGGGAGAAGTGCTTTTTGATGGTGGTAAATCAAGGAATTTTACTAGGGCATAAAGTCTCTAAGAGGGGGATAGAGGTTGATATGCACAAGGTAGAAGACATATCTAAACTTCCACCACCCAAGTTATTAATGGGAGTCAGAAGTTTCGTAGGACATACCATATAATACATAAATTTCATCAAGGATTTTTTGATAATATACAAGCCATTATCTAGTCTACTTGTGAAGGATGCTACTTTGGATTTTGATGAAAACTATTTGAAAGCCTTTAATTCCTTGAAAGATTCTCTCACTTCAAAGCCAATTAAGCTCTAGATTGAGATTTGTATTTTTAACTAATGTGTGGCACACGTTATACACAGTTGGAGCTATCTCAGGAAAAAATAAGGAAAAGAGACACCTTGTCATCTATTATTGTAGTAAAATGCTAGATGGAGCCCAGACGAATGATACAACTATTGAATAGGAAATGTGTTAGCGATCATTTATGTTTTAAAAAAATCATATCTTACCTCATAGATTCCAAGATAATAGTGTACACTGATCATGAGGATATCAACTACATTATGACTAAGAAAGGAAGGAATCCTAGTTTAGTTAAGATGAAATCCTTCTAAAGTAGTTTGATCATGAAATAATCCATAAGAAATGACCGAAAAATGGTGTGGTAGATCACCTGTCTAGAATTCACCTGGTAGAAGACCACTCCTTACCGGTCAATGATAGTTACCATGAAAAATATTTGATGTTAGCCAAGATTATTGATCCAATTGAACTTTAGTATGTAGATATTTGCAACTACATGGATTTTCAGCAACTAACTCCAGATATTAACTACAATGAGAAATTGAATCTTTTCTCAAAACTAAAGAATACTGGGTTGACCAACCATTGTTTAGGAGGTGTGCTTCTAACAATTATAGAATATGTATTTCCAAAGACAAAGTGCTTAATGTCTTCTATGAATGCCATGCCTCTCCACATGGTGGGCACCTAGTGGTGGATATAACAACAACAAATGTGTTACAATCGAGTTTTTACTACATGACTATATTAGAAACTCACAAGCCTACATGAAGGTCTATAAAGAATGTTAAAGAATGGGATGTATATCCAGATACAATGAGATGCTAATGATATTTGATGTATGGGGTATTGATTACTTGAGTCCCTTCCCTTCATTCTAAGACAACCAATAGATTCTAGTAGCTATCTGGACATATACTATCTTTCCTCATTCCATTAATATTGCATATCTCTACACTATCTGGACATATACTATCTTTCCACATAGAAAATTTGTAAACTCTCTTTAAATTGTACATGTTAGCTTAAAGTTAATGCCTTAATCACTATTTAAAAAAAATTGACAAAATGAAGGGTAAATTTTTTCACTAGGCAAATTTGATCCAATTGTCTAGGTGTTATCTTGACTCCTAAATTAGAATTAACTATCTCTGATCTATCCTTTAGTGATTTATTGTATCAAGTGATGAATTTGAGAAATAAATGCACATAACTTGCTAAATGATCATTCTTTTATGCACTCTATTTTAAGATAATGCAGGTTGCGAATAAAATTCTTCAACCCTAGAAAATCTCTAAAAAAATAAGATGGATCTTAGTTTAATTACATTTATAAGTGATCATCCAAAACCTAGGGTGCAGGTTGGAAATGCACAAGTTCTTATATCAAGGAAAAAGCTATCCCTTCTAGTATCAAAAATATTAAAAAGGAGAAAAAGAGGCTTGGCAACCCACGAACCCCTAAAATTCCCCTCAGCCCCAAAATCTAAGAAGATAGAGAACAAAATCCCAAGTAAAAGTAAAAATATAAGGTTGTGCCATGTTATGGGCCAAGGGTGTTGCCTGACCAGTGTATAGATGCATTCAAGCATGTAGACACATAGCGGTACTAGAACCTATAAGCTACATAAAAATATAACCACTTCTTCTTCAAAGGTGTTCACAAAGGCCACCTGCCCACTACATCAAACCTATGTCTAAGTGACCCAGAGACAAACAAGCTATACCTCAACCTTAGCATACCCTACACTCTATTGTGTTGATTCAAAAAATATAAAAATTAGGAGCGAAAACTACCTTATATCAGATTTGTGCACGGTACAACCAATAAACATGACTTAGTGGATATCATAGAGAAAGAACCCAACATAGAGAAGTAGGAGTAACATATAAAAGGTTGAAGCACTCCAAATTTATAAGGAAAATTTGAGTGGAACAACATGCAAACTATGAAAAATTCTTGGCATGGATGTTGACCTAAGGCACAATAACAATACCATGATTCACCTAACTAAAAAGCCCTTTGTTCATCGTATACTTTGATTCTATTTATTAGCTTGAGGACAATCTAGACCCTAAGTTTGGAGGGGAAGTTAATAACATACACTTTTTTATTAATGTTATATGCCTATTTAACTCTCCATTTACTTTATTAATCTAGGAAATCTTGTATTTACTTGCATCAATCAATGTTTATTCTTGCTACTAATAAATTTACATCTTTTTGTAGGAAACACCAAATTTTTGAGCAAACAACTATTTCATCGGTTGGGAGCATCCAAAAATTAATAGAATAGGTTAAGCACATCAACCGATGGTCAAGTAGGCCATCAACTTGAGGGAATGGAACTTCATCAATAGCTATCAAACGTGGTCCACCTGCACCAAAAACTCACAATTCCAGAGATTGTACAATTCTATCAGTAGCCATAGACTGATGAAGCAAATGGGTCACAAACCTATGACCCAGATGCTTTGTCTATTGATGACCCAACTGGATCAAGCTATTTATGAGAATCCTACCCCACGTCCATCGATGAAAATCATAGCTTCATCAACTGAAGAAAAAAAACTCAAGTGATATCAATCGACAAAAGACCTATACATGTCTACTGATGTGGCAGTGCAAGTCTTCATCTACCAATGGTTACAAGGTCTTTGTTTATCGATGGACTTTTTATGAAAACAACCATCATCGATTTAGTATAGTACACACCTAGAGGCACATGCCCTTAGACATGAGGTGCAAGTAAGCCCCCCACCCTTATGTCCCTCTAGTGTTCCATTGATCCATATAAATAGGGACCCAATCCCTTGAAAGGAGACACATTTTCTTCTCTTCAAAGTTCTTCCAACTTTCGTCTCACCATCGTTCTTCATTGGTTGATGGGGATGAGAGCCTAAGTCCATTCATGTATGTTCCTTAGAGGCATCTACACCCTATCTTTGAGAGAAGGAGGATTGCAATCACCACTACCATATGCCACTACTACAGAACCTACCTTTAGTGTCGGTTATTTAAAGCCTTTAGTGTCAGTTTCTAAGCGACACCTATGTGGGCGACACTAAAAGTCCACCCATCAGGCGTCGGTTCTAAAACCGACACCCAAACTCTTCGTGCACCACCGAAAACGCGCCATCATGGGACTATAAGCGTCGGTTATTAGTTAAAAACCGATGCCCAAACCCTTCGCGCCACAGAAAGGGCGCCATCTTGGGAACTATCAGTGTCGGTTATAAGTAAAAAACCGACACCATATATCTTCGCCCCACGGCCATGCTGTCCAGCACGGTCGTGGTGTTAAGGACATAGATGTCGGTTTATTGTAGGAACACCGACACTATATCAATATGTGTCGGTTATTTACAAAGGAGGTCTACATTGATATTCCGTACCCACATGACTACAATTATGATTTGTTGCTTCCTTCCTCCCCCTCTATCTGATATGTCATTTGTCTTCATTTGTCTATGACCTTCATTTCTTATAAATAAGTGTTTTCACTTGTAAATATGAGTGTCTAGACTCATTAAGTTGGGTTGGGAGTAGCCAATAAGGCCCTCCCGACATGTAGATATTCATATTCCATTAAAATTGTATACTCTTAGTGATGTTTATCTTTTTGCTCTTATTCATAAATGAACCATTTGCACGATCAATTAAATATTGTGATGTTTGGTTTCTGATGCCTTGATAAAGTAATATTAGATAAAACTTGAAGTTAAAGAGTGAAATGCATGAAAGCGTTGGATCACTAGAGTTGATGATAATATGTTTGTATATTTTTCTTGTTTGTTTGTCAGCTTGAGAGACATACACTTATAGATTGAAATTGATCTCAAGAGAGGAGGGAATAAATACTAACATTATTGCTCATAAAGTATGCCAAGGGTATAAAATGGGTGTGAGTGTTTATATGTTGACGAGTGTGCCATATTGGTTAAAACTGATCTATGTTCTATCTAAAATGTCAAAAACTATCAATGAGATATACTGCTCATTTTTTCTTGTTTACTTCATTTGCATTTACTTAGTTCCTTTTTTCTTTATCGTTACCCCATTATTTAAGGAATACTAAACTTACCTTAGATTCAACTTAGATAAGCTAAGATATTAAGTCCTAAATACATTATCACCATTGTCCTTGTGTTTGACCTTGCTTACTACTCCAGACCCCATATTATCACTGGGGGCATCTAAGGTATCAATCTATAAGTTGAAAATATGATTCCTCATTATCCTTCTCCCTGACCCTCATATTTTGGACACACAAATCATTGGTGATCACTATTATGTACAAAAGTAAGCACTAATTTAGTTCATAAAGAATAAATAAGTTGAAATTGAGTTTACAAATATGTAAAAAGAACACAATGAAGTGTTGATGCTTCGAATCAAATCTAGGGGCTTTATATTGGGTTAGGTTGAAACTTAAGTGTTCACTTTAGTATTCAAACTTGATTTTATACAATAATTTATGTAGTCAGACAACTTTGCTCAACCCAATATGAAAAATGTGGTTATGAAAGAATATGTAGAGTCATTGATGGAAAGAGTCCTCTAGCGATCACATGTGTTGGTGAACTAGTTGAATTACTTATGATAGAATATGTTGCATGTCAATATGCTAGTATAAGGTGAACACTGGTGATCTATCATGTTTAGTCAACCTATTCACACTTAATTCAAATTCATTAAGACCTGGCATGCTATTTAAATAGGAGGCACACTTATGATGTTGAGACACCATCGATAGGGGTTTCCACTGGTCATTACCCGATTGAATCATGCACTAAAGGAACGAGTAAAAGGGAGCTACCATCATAGTTCTAACCAATCACAAAATAAGCAATATATTTTAATATATAATATAAATATATTTTTTCAATATGTAAGTTCGTCTTTATTCATTCTACTATAAATAATGGAATATGCAAAAAGGTGATCACATGATAAACTATAAGATCACATTGTATTGATCTAGGATAGGTGTCTAGATTCAAATTCTTCTCTCACGTTGTTGTAGATTTTATGAGTGAGATCATCCCTAATGATCTAGATATGTTCTCTCTTGTCTCCCCTCTTATATTGAACTCCATTAAGTGATAAACTATGTATGAGAAAGTATAAAAATGGCTTTGTGAAGGTGACTTGAGGACTTCACTTCTTAAATTAACCAGATAATTGGAATTTTATACCCAACCAGGCTTCTATCTACTATATGAATGAGAATTATAGAGTATAATCTTCTTCTTATTTTCTCAAATTTGAATCAATATCACAAAGCATCATGTATACGAGTTTGATTTAAATGATAGAAATTGTATACGAGTTTGATTTAAATAATAGAAACTGCATAGAAATTGTTTTTTATATTTTAGTAGTATTATTAATTTAGATTACTTTTATGAGAATGAAATAAGAGGTTGCATGATACCGATGTTTGCCCCAATTTCATCAAAATGTACATCCATGTGTATAAGAATCTTTGGAATGTTTGATTTATTTTGATACTAATCTTACATTGATAATTAGAGTTTTCTATGATGATTGAAAATAAAGTTACATTTTGGCAAGTGAAATAAATGTATACATTTGAGTAGATTCCCTAAACATGCAGAATATTTACAAAGGTTATTGACGTAATGGATAAAATGGATTACCCCCTAGCAGATGTGAGAGTGGAGGTAGTCGTATCCTGTAAGTGGGGAAGGGGGGATGAAGACATCATGGACGACATCATTATATAGTTATAGTATCTAACACAAACTGGATATGTTGGTAATACTCAATGAGACACTAAAAAACAATACAGAGTCCAATGTTACTTAATTTTTATTTGACAGACAACTTCAAAAATAGATTACTTTACCATACAATGACTCATCCTTATTAAATTAAATTGGTGCATAGTTCATGCCAATGAACCTTGAGATTGTGCCTAATTACATAGGTTAGAAGATGTTTCTAGTTTATTTATCTAGTTGTCTATCTACCATGGCCATGTGTGGTGAGCCCCACTACATATGTCAAGCTATTTAATATTCTTAGGATTTTGGGTCTACCCTAAGACTTGTTTGATGATGTCACAAAAAACTACGAAAATTTCACATGTAATTGTAAACTCAATATTGGGCATATATTAATACTTGGAAAGAAAGGATCAACTCATAATGTTTGAATTTATTTCATACAACAAATGAGTTTTAGATTTTTTTTCTAATTGTTACTGTTGTAGCTTATTTTGAAAAATTGACATTGCCCTATCTTACTCTATCTTTGTGATGATATATATGAATATACTCTAAATATATTTTTATTAGTATTTTACATAAATTGTTTGTCTAATTATAGCTACTAGATGTTTCCATTCATTAAGCCTATGGATCGCCCCTTTGCAAAATAACTTTTCATGTTGGCATAGAGATCATGGAGATATAATATTCTAGGAGTCCATGTCACAAAGTTACTTATTGTAGGAGTTTAATAGAGTTGATCCATGTTCACTCTAGATCCTCATGAGATGTGAAGATAGTTTTAATTGGACAAGTGTTGTAATTATATATCTCAATTCAAGTGTTTTTTAAAGAATATTTAAATTTTATGTGTATATGTAATGTAGTAATAATGTTGTGCATCGTTTTGCAAAATTTAGATGAAGCTCTATTAGTTTCATGAAAATATAATTTAGTAGTGTATGTTTTATTCGTGCATGTGAATGAGATAGTTTCATAAATGTTAGAAAAGGAAAAAATTGAGGGGTGTATGATTTTCTTAACTTGACCTTGGGATAATGCCCTAATCTCATGACCTAATTATGGATGTGATATTGACATGTGGCACATGGGATTTTTAGTTTCTTGATGGAAAACATAAAATCACCTAACTATATTAAAGTTATGTTTCACACTTTTGGTTATTTTCTCACCACATAATGTTATCCTAATGTCGATGTTTCCAAGTCTTATAATGTTTTTATTATACAAAAAACACCAGACACCTTATTTTGTGTATAGAAGGATATGCAACATGTGATAGAAAGGGATATAGTGATTGGGGCCTCAATGAAGGGACCTTGGTTTAGACAACACACACAATCATTATTGATTTACCACCCTCTGAGCATTTAACCTCTACCATGGGATTTGGGGGAATAGAGATGTATTTCTTCTTTAATCCAAGGATATATAAAGTGAGGGGCCAACCTTCCTAGTCAATTTTATTACTTTTCTTTTCTAAGTCGCTTCATCTAGTTTAATTCTTTAGTGTGTCTTTTCATTTGTTTTTCACTTACAATGTTTTCTATCTAGTTGGTTCATTTTTTTCATCTCTAGCTTCATTTTGTTTTATTTAATTCTCATTTAGCTAATTGACCACTTTGTTATTTGGGTTGTGCTTCCCTCTCACTTCCATGTATCATACACTCTTACTTTTTTCTTTTGATGTTGGAATTACACTATTTTACTTGAAATTATACAATCATTAAACCAAATGAAATTTGTGTCTTTAGGCCTTATTGTTATTAGTATAAACATTCAATCAAAAGGTTCAAAAAATGGTCCCATGTTTTACAAGTATCATGGTATCAAGGGTTCTAATGCCATCTTATAGACTTATCACATGTTTGTAGAGTATTTGAGGATAATCTATTACATGTACTAAGTCATAGAATGCACATGAAATGGTGTCATAAACAAGTTCCAACCATACAATGATTGTATTTATGTTGAATCAATCTAAAGTGGAACTGACCCAACATAAAGTGTGACAATCTACTTAATCCATATTCTATAAATCATGAAATAAGAAACTCAAAATATAACCCAATTCCATAATTTTCTTATAGAATTTCAAATAATATACACACTACCATAAAACTTATAAAAATAATTGTATATTTTCATTAGATGGTTTTAAGCATAGAACACATATCAGATGACACTATAAATTCCCATTGTAAATGCATATTGAATTTAGATTGTCCAAACTATAAATATAGACCCATCTTGGTCTAAGTATGAATACTTAAAGTCAAAATGGTTAGACAAAATGGTCTAACATAAGACACCAAGATGGTTAGACACTCAGTTTGTTAGCGAGAGGTCCTACGATCGAGCCCAGACCATGGGAATAATAGAATGGCCAATTTTTTTAAAAAAAACTTAAAGTCAAAATGGAAGCTAGTTATATTAGGAAAAATAAATCACTAACCTAAAGTTTCATGTATCATATGTCCATCTCTTTTAGTTTAGGTACAACTTTGGTATCTAGTAGATATTTATTTTGGTTTCTTTTGAATTGAGATAGTATGAAAGATATAAACATGAAAAGAAACAAACTTAATGCCATTTCCCAAAAGAACATGTAATAAAAAAACAATTGATAACCTATAGTTTTCAACAATATTAGCATTATTAACACTTATATCATAACAGTCAAATGTTGTTCTATGATTTATAAAATTAACAGGTGGGTGTTTAGAAAATAATGATATGTGTGCATGTATTTTTTCATGCATATTACATATGTTGAAAAGAAATTATATGTGTCGGTATAATATAGTGTCTATGATGTATTTTCCTATAATTCAAGTTTTCTATCATGTCGTGTGAAAATTACATGGATAAGATATATATTTATATTAATAGGAAATTCTATTTGTAGTGACCCTCTACTTTTAGTAGTTCAAAGAAACATCCATATGACATTTTAGTGGCATACATAATTATAATGTTAATTGTAATGCTAAATTGGTTTTTATATATGTTGTTGTATCATGTTCGCTCAATTGTAACCCATATGTAACACATGTCTTTCTATTTTTAGAAAATAAAAGAGAAATCTTTATTTAATTATTTATCTTTGGGCTGACCATATTCTTTTGAAAACTTAAGGGATCCATCACATAAAAAGAGAATTGTCACTCTACAAAAATTTATTCCTGCTCATGAACCCTATCTCTGTATCACTTAACACATCTATTTTCTTAGTGTGGTGGCCTATGTGCCAATTTAAATTCATGTCAATCAATTATGCCTCATATTACACTATATTGTCAACCTTATTGTCTGTCTCCTATGTATATGAAGGGAAAAAACATATCATCTCACACATACAATCCATCACCTGCCTTAGATTCAACTAGATCATTCATGGATCTTCCCCCTTCCTGACTAACTACTCCAAAAACTGTGGTATACATCTTGAATCCCCTAGTGTTGGAATCAAAAGAAATTAATAATGACTCTAGGATACTCTTTAATCTTTCCCAATCTTCCCAAAATGTCACAACCTCCATATCACCTTACTTGTGTATCATAAAATGCCTAGTAATTTATATCTATCGTATGCCCTTTTAGATTCTTCATGACACTTCTCTAACATGGGCTTAAACGTTCCTTTACTCATATTGTCTAAGAAATCCACTCAAAGATTAATTATTGTATATCATGCCCTAGGGTGAAGTCTTCATTCTTCACGTGTCTTTCAAGCTTCAACACTACGTTGCATTGAAGGTTGCTCCAAAAAAACATACCATAATATACATGAAACAAGACAAGTTATTCTTGTGCTCATCCTTACAATATCTTCTAGTTTAGTACACTTGTCCACCCACAGACACAACATAACCCTAAGAGGTAAAGATCTGCCAACACTCCCTATCTATCTCATTCTACTTTCTCTCCCCATAAAATCTCTTACAAGTTAATTAGATCCTCATTAAAATGATCACCTCCTTAACCTTCTCACACTCATGTTCTGATAATGGGTAAGGCGACTCGAAACATAATATCACTTTCACTTGATTCATTTATTAATAACCTAGCATATATTTTGATATAAAATGTATATAAATAAATAAATGTGAAATATTTACTCACTAAGGCTGTGAATGGGTGTGCTAAGTACCATATATACCTTGTAGGGCATGGTATATTCTTTAAAGGCATTTAAATTAGATTTGTGGGCTACAATCAATTGTATGAGTTCTTTGAAAAAATTAAATATGTAGATAAACTAAAATAAAAAAGAATGTTTGGACTACTCATATAAAAAGGTTCAACTAATTTTCAACAAGCTCATTAATGGGAAACTCATGGTTAAGAGTGTTTCACACTAAAATAGTACTATAATGGGTGATTTACTAGAAATTTTAACATTCTATGCATGAGTAAGGACAAAGAACACTCTATAAACTTATATTGGGTCAAGTCATCATTCTTGAAACTCTACAACAACCTTGTGATGTGGGACTTATTGTTTAAAAGGTACCACAACTATATTCCTTCAACTAGATGTCAGGCGCACATGGGTGTGTGACACCCTAATCTTGAGTCATGCATGCTAGGCATATGAAAAATGATATCTAAACTGGGGAGATATGAAGGCACCCTTGCATAGGTACTCGTGTATGGAAGCTCGTGTATATATGGGAAATTATGAGCTTGTAAAGAAACATGTAAGCAGCTATGAGGGCATATATTAAGGACTTGATGATGATACTAAAAGGATATGTGATAGATTCAACATATTAGGTTTTGAGTGTTATAATAATATCTTAGAATAAATTATTGGACTACCATTTCAATAAGGTATGACCGATTATTAAGGATCCCGTCAATAAGAACTGCATGGTCGAACACAACTAGTCAATAGTACTACCAGATGCGTGACATGTTGGGAATTTTTAATAGGTTGAGTGTGGTGAGAAAAAATCACACAACGAAGACTTGTATTATTCTATGACATCAATAATTGTTCCTAAAGCTTTAAAACTACCTTTGTTTGGATGCCCATGTGTTACAATCATGTTTCTGAAGTAAAAATATGAATACTTTTTAATTGACAAGCACTTGATAAATACATTGTGACAGTATTGATCATGGAACATAACATGTATTGTGATGAAAATATTGATTCAAATTGTTTAGCTGGACTAGATAGTTCTAAACTTCACTTGAAATTGGTATATGAAATTGACTATGAATGGTACATTCTATGACGTTGTTGCATAATTTATTTATCTTCTTGAGATGACTTGTGGATGTAGTAAACTTGGATAAACAATAAAACCTAATAAGTGCATTCTATAAAACTCTAAATCAATCTTGTCTTGACGGAACATGCATTACAAATAGTATGAGACCTAGATCCCATCTAATGTGTGTGGGGCCCAGATGGGCATATTGTACCACAAACTTAAGTTGTGCGAGCCAAGAATGTGGAAGAATATATTGTAAATGAGGCATTATGTAAGCTACTCTCCCACTAGTTGTCGTCTATGGGGGCTCAAGCATAAATGGGACATTATGATAATTCACTTAAACATGAAAGATTTTATGAAGAAACCTAATCTGACAAACGGGGATAGGAAGAATCAAGGGTGGAATCAGATGTTAATCATTCGCATGTAACTAATAAAATCATCCTTATATATTTCCTTTTTCAATATTTTTAAATTCGCTAAAAAATATAGAAAATAATAAAAAATGCCATATCTTGTTTATCGGAGGTACTACACACGATACTTGACGATAAAAAGTTATCTATTACAAACTCATTGTTTTGAGTAAAAGAAAAATTTACATTGTCAATGATACTCCACACTCTCTCATATGTGTGATCCAAAAATAGCAAGAGACCAATAAATAACTACTACTTTGGTCCTCCTCTGGGACACCAATGCACATTTACTTATGTTTATAGATCTACTATGGATCTTTGGAACTTCAGATATGTCCTTGTATGCTTCTTTAGTATAGAGTGCGTATGGCCATCAAATATCGTTGAAGTGAATAGTGTAGTGCGTTAATTGTTTTAAATATTTTTAATAATACATTTTTTTTATTGTAGTATTAAAGAATAATCACAACTTTGTAAGAATCAACATGTCATGTGTAGTTGAAGGAAAATAAGAAGACAGTTTAAGTTCACACAAGAAGAGTACGCAATAACATTAGACCATTTCAAATGAGAGAAGTAGATATACGAGTACTTTAATAAATTGCTATAAGTTTTTGAATCTAATCTTTATACCCTTCAACCCACATGAAGTGTACCATAATGTGTAAAAGCATTTCAAATAGGTTGTAACCTCACAATACAAGTCATAGAGTAGACCCGGGACCCTAAGACTAATAATCTAGCTCCTCAATTTCCAATGAGTCTTGCGACACCAGGATTCTATGGCTAATCATTTGTGCAAAGATTGGGGGTCCCCTAATAACATGAGTACTCATGTGGGGTGCCCATTCTTAATGTCCTATACTATCCACAATAGTGTTTCTACTAGGGCCGACTCACTTTTTGGTAAAAGAACTGACTATAGACTTGATACCACTATAAACTCTAACTAATGTTGGATATCCTAACTATATTTATGAGATCACCCTTGATAGGATTAATCCCCTAAAAACCCTGACACTCTCTAACCTTTTCATTTTGGGCATTACCATGCTATATGCATTCTTATACATTGTGGTACATA